>JARGCV010000435.1:2500-72500 GCA_034064705.1 Bothrops alternatus
GCCCTCTTGCCATTTCTCTCCTACAAACTACGTAATGGCTCAGATTATTTATTATTATTATTATTATTATTATTATTATTATTATTATTATTCGAACTTTTATACCGCCCCTCTCTCGTAGGACTCGGGGCGGTTTACAGCCAGATTAAAACACATAACAATAATAAATATTATTACTAAATTAAATTAATACCTAGGCTGTCATTAAAACAAATTAAAATCCCATTCTTAAAACCCTAGCTACCTTGTTTAAAATTACTTAAAAAACCCGAGGAGGTCTAGGCCAGGCCGGCTTGATTGAAGAGATGAGTCTTCAGTTCTCTTCTGAAGGTGCGGAGATCATGACACGTCCGGAGTTCCGGGGGGAGCTCGTTCCACATCGTCGGTGCCCCCACAGAAAAGGCTCTCCCCCTGGGCGCCACCAGCCAACACTGCTTAGCCGATGGCACCCTGAGGAGGCCCTCTCTGTGGGAGCGAACTGGTCGGTGGGAGGTATTTGCTGGCAGAAGGCGGTCTTGTAAATAACTGGGTCCTATGCCATGGAGCGCTTTAAAGGTGGTAATCAACACCTTGAAGCGCACCCGGAAGACCACCGGCAACCAGTGCAGCTCGCGCAGGATGGGGGCCGTTCGTGCCCGCAAGGGCGTCCCCACTACCACCCGCGCGGCCGCATTCTGTGCCAGTTGGAGCCTCCGCATGCACCTCAAGGGGAGCCCCATGTAGATGAAGTGGATGAATTGATATTGCAGGATCCAATCTGGGTTGGTCACCGGAACTAGTCTTCTGAGCGCTCAGACTAATGCTAGAGACCATCCTCGGAGAACTTCTCTCTACTGAAATGTAGAGAGTAGAAAAGAGAGAGAGAGTAGAACTTCTCTCTACCACACATTCTAGTAGAGAGAAGTTCTCCAAGGATGGACTTCAGCATTAGTCTGAAAGTTCAGAAGACTAAACCTCTAGTCCTGGTGACCGATCCAGATTGGATCTTGAAACATTATCCCGGGACACGTACCTTTATTCGTGGGAAATGGTATTGCTTTAATTCTGCCTTGGGTGTGCTTTCCAGAGGAATAAGCATGCCACTGCAAGTGTGGGTCTCAAAATTCACGGGGGGGGGGGAAGAAAGGGTTCTCAGCCCTCTCATGCTGGATTTCAGGTCTAAGAGTAGATTATGTGTGTAAACACTGGAGGCACAACTGGGAGAGGACGCAGGTCTTCGTAGTTGTTGGCTGTGCATGCTGCAGCATATTGGCATAGCTGATTGTGGTGTTTTCCTCAACTGCTGTGCATATTAATCTATTTATGACACCATTGTTTTTGTTCATCGCCCAGAGTCATTTGTTGAGATGGGTGGCTATACAAGTTAATCAAATAAATAAACAACTACATTCATAATAGGTTTGAGTGTGAGCTCTAGGAAATAAGACGCAAAGCCCATGATCTCTGGCCTATTAGAGCAAAAGAAAAAGGGAAACAGAAGGGAGAGAGGGAAGAAGAAGGGGAAGGGAGGGAGGAATGAAGGATGGGAGAGGAAAAAGGAAGGAAGGAAGAGAGGAAGAGGAAGGAAGGAAGGAAAGAAAGAAAGTCCAGTCCAAACATTGTTTTGTGAATAAGTGAGTAGCCTTGTCGTGCCCATTGCGTAGTAGAGATATCCGTTGTGCAGAGAACTGGCTCTGAACGTTTGTTAGTGCAACTTTTTAAAAGAAAGTCTACCAGTGGTCAGCATAATCTCAGTTTATTCATACAACACTTATACCTGTGCAAAATACAGTTTTAAAATCCTCTTAGCTTATCCTCCCAACCAACGTGTCTGAACTAGTTCTCAGTTGACAAGCAAGAATCAGCGAGCGAGCAAGAAAAGGGGAGTGGATGGCTATAAAAAAAAAATCACCGTGTCCCTGATCAAGAAGTGATGTGTGAACTTGGTTTGCATAAATCCACAGTAAAGGACGAGACTCTTCGATAATGTGGTTCACCTCGTCGGTTACCAATTTATTTATTTATTTTTCTTTCGTAAAGTAGCCAAGGAATGAGTTTTCAAGAAGGGAAGGCTTTAAATCATTTTATGTTTTCTCTTTACAGTTTAGATACATTGAATTCCTTCTCTGTTATGGTCCCCAAATATGGTGGGTTGAAAGTCTTGATGTAGCAATACCTAGTAACATCCACGGCCAGAGACAATCTGCCCTTAGTCACTGATGCTTAAAAGAAACAATAGATAAAGTCCACATTCGCCTTTTTGAGCCTCCAAAAACATTTCATTGATTATTATTATTTTAGAAACAAAATGCTGGATATGGTGTTCTGATCCACTGCGGCAAATATAGCTTGATTTTGCAGTTCCCTCTTTTGTATAGGATAGTAAAAATAAGAAAATTGGAACCTCGTGGGGTTTTTTTTCCCCTTTGGAAGTACTGTACACAAACTTGGTAAAGGCCTTTACTTTAAAAAAAAAAAAGAATATTCAAGTAGGAATGGTTTTCTGCAGCAATGCATCTCCTCAAACAAACAGAGGCAAATGTGCTTAGCACCATCGTACATTTACTACTATTAATTTACTATTACTATTTATTAAATTTCTATGCCGCCCTATTCCGAGAACTACTAATGCAGGGGTTGTCTTCAAAAAGTAAAGGTGGCTGCACTCACACAGCTGGGAGTAGCCATCTTGATTTTTGGAATTCCCCCCAAGGACTCCCGTGTAAAGTGTGTCCTAAGAAATTCATTTTTTTTCTTAAAAGATATCGTAGAATAGCTTGCTGTAATGAATAGGGGAGAGGTCTATCGTGGGAAAAACTTGGTATACATGATGTATAATATTCATGGGATGACAAAAGGGTGGGGTGACATGGACAGAAAAGACATGGATTGGAAGACAAGGCAGGGCAAATGAACAGCTCACTTGTGTTTCAAAAAATTCACAGTCTAGTGGTTTTTAAAACCAAGATGGAAGTTAGGGTGACCATATTTTCCTTGCCTTACTGACAGTTCCATCTTTTCTCCCCTTCCCAACATCAAATGTTGCCCGTGTTCTTGGAGATGTGAGCAGGTTAAGATGAAGAAAGGTGACATCCCACCAGTGGCATAGAGTCAGATTTTTGAATGTCTGCAAGACCAACTACAAAGGCTGAAAAAAGAAGTCCTCAAAAAAAGGTAACTCTGAGCACCAAACCGCCTTGCTGAGTTATCAGTCAGGTGCCCCTTCAGACGCTGCAGTGGACCAAGGGGGCGTGAGGGTTTGCAATTGTTGAAGTACCTGGAGGGAAGCAAAGTCATACAGCTAGTGCAAAACCTTCCTTCTCTTGGAACGGGTGTAAAATGTGAGTCTGCCGTTGCGTCTTCTGCTGCTAAACATTGCAAAGTAGGTTTGGAGTAACACCCTTGAAAAATAACTTACAGAGCTAACGTGAGCGTTCGTGGTTGGTTGCTTGATACTTCAGTTTTCTGAGCAGTGGTTAGGGACAACATGGGAAAAGCCATGAGGGTCTAAAGTTAAAACACCTGATTGTTCCAAAGTCCACTGAAATATTCTTTCTGGTCTGGCTCATAGTAAGAGTTGGCTGTGAGAAGGGAGAAAAGAGAGAGTCAAATGGCAGAGTTGACTTGGATAGCTATGTGCAAAACAGCAATAGCAATGGCACTTAGACTTATATACCGCTTCACAGTGCTGTACAACCCTCTCTTAAGCGGTTTACAGAATCAGCATATTGCCCCCCAACAATCTGGGTCCTCATTTTATCGACCTTGGAAGGACAGAAGGCTGAGTCAGCCTTGAGCCGATGAGAATCGAACAGCTGGCAGTTGGCAGAGTTAGCCTGCAGTACTGCATTCGAACCACTGCACCATCACCAAGTACAGGTCTTCCTCAACTTGCAAACACAACTGGGGACAGAATTTTCATCGCTGAGCAAGTCAATTGTTAAATGAGTCGTGCCCAATTTTATGACCTTTTTCTTGCTCCGGTTGTTAAACAAATCAACGCAGTTGTTAAGTGAATCGTGCAGTCATTAAGCAACTCCAGCTTCTCCCACTGGCTTTGCTTGTCAGAGGCCAGCTGGAAAAGGTTGCAAATGGCAATCACGTGACCCTGGGATGCTGCACTTATCCTTTTGATCACGTGACACGGGGATGCTGCAACAGTCCTCTTGAGTGTGAGGTCCGGTTGTAAATGACTTTTTTCAGTACCGTTGTAACTTTGAAAGACCGCTAAACAAAAAGTCAAGGACTCTGTATTGTTGAAGGAAGAATGAAGTCATAAGAACATAAGAACATAAGAAGAGCCATGCTGAATCGGGCCAAAGCCCATGGAGTCCAGCATTCTGTGTCCCACAGTGGCCCACCAATTGTACATGGGGATCTTGAGCAGAAAGAGAAGGCAAAACCCTCCCTTTCCCTTGACCCCCCAACAAATGGTACTCAAGGGAATCCTGCCTGCCTCAACCAACATAGAGGCGGCACATGGACATCCGTTTTAATAACCACGATACACTTGGCCTCCATGAATCTATCTAGCCCTGCCTTGAAGCTGTCAAGGCTGACAGCTGTCACGACCCCTTCTGGAAGTGAATTCCATAAATCAACGACCCTCTGGGTGAAGAAATATTTCCCTTTATTTGTCCTCACTTTCAAGTCATCAGGGACCTCAACCCATTTCAAAATCCGCCTGCCTCTGCAGTGATGGTTTTGAGTGGTAATGGAGATTATGTGGCCCTTAATTAAAAAAAAAAAACCTTTCATCCTGACTTAACGATAGCCATGCATTTGTGTTATAAAAACAAGTGAAAACAAAATAATCAGCAAACGAATTCTAAAGAAAAACCCACTGATTTCAGTTGAGGTTCTGCAATAACATCCTATGTGGGTTGCTCGAATGGTGAAGAGAGGGTGTAAGTGTTGGCCTTTTGACACAGATGGTACAACTGAAGGTGACAGTTCTATTTATTTCTTAATTATTATTATTTTTTTAAAAGTGGAGGTAATGCCTGGATATTTATGTCAGTTGGATGAAAAACACAAGTTGAAAACAGGAGAAGTTCAACTTGGGTTTTCAGTTAAAACCAGGAAGAAATATCCAGATAAGGCTGATTTTTTAACTTTGCTTTTCAAAACAGGTGAATTTCCCAGCTGACATTTGGGACTTCTAGAAACATGATGGGGTTCCTGGAAATTTATCTGGTATGTGCAAAAAAAATCCTCTTGCAGGATTCCAGAATGACCATCTAAATGGGAGTTTCAGAAACCGATGAACTGGTTCTAATTCAAGCACAAAAGTATCATAATTTAACACATGAACAATGAAATGAATAGGATGTTTAAGTAAAAATGTGACATAAAAATCTTTTTCTTACGCTTTTTTGATACAAGCTATTTAATTATTGTAGAGGACCACAGAGACAGCTTGAAAGAAGGAACATGAGGGCAATTGTATAAATACCAGCATAGCCTTGAGAGAGGTAGGGTGAGAAAGAAATTCAAGACTGCTCTGTCTTGATTCTCTTCAGTATGAGAGAGAGAGAGAGAGAGAGAGAGAAAGAAAGAGACAGACAGACAAAGACAGACAGACAGAGACAGAATGAGGAGAAAGTTTGTCAGGCTTTCAAGATCTTGCAACTGTAGAGTTTTGATAGTCTTGCTACAGTCTGTTTCCTGATTGTGAAGAGCTGAGAATTATTTTATTGATACAAAGCTTATCCCATAGTTGTTCAAAAGAAGAAAAACAAAAGCCAAACTTACCTATATGGCAGTTGAACACCCACACACGGTGTGATCCATACCTGACGTTACATAGCATAACGTTGTTGGAATAATCAGATTCTGCCACTTCAAAGTTTGGATTAACAATGATCTGGGTAAAGAGACAGGAATTTCAGTGTGATCTAATTGGAGATACAATCCTAATTGGGTGTGTGTAAGAATAATTAGTTTGATCATGCAGTTGAAGCCCTTTCTCTATAGGGTATCTCATACGTATAAAGGCGAGGTTTCAATTTCTTTTTAGCACAAACTGAGGCAACTTTTGCATTTACTGAAGCTAAAACAGCCTAAGTCAGTGGTTCCCAACATTTTCTTCATCATGGACCCCCTATGAATACCTTTTGTGGTCACAGACCCCCAAGACTTAACTCAAGATTTAAATCATCACATTTCTGCAAGCCTTGGCGGACCCCCTGTGGTGATATCACACACACACACACACACACACACAAACACCCACACACCCACACACCCGCTCCAGGAGTCTGCGGACCACAGGTTGAGAACCGCTGGCTTAAGAGATCTCCCTTAGGAGCAGTATTTATGTAAGATCAAAGCTATAGATTTAGCCTTGTTCAAATTCTGCTTAGTAATGCCACTACAATTGCATATCCTTCCATCCCCTCCACTGCAACTGGGTCACCCACAAGTAGTCCTTAGCTTATAACTGGGCTCAAAATTCCCATTGCTAAGCAAGGCAGTCATTAAGTGGATCAAGCCTAGTTTGATGAGGTTTTTTTTTTTTGTGGATTGCTGCATCTGTTAAGTGAATCAGGCTTCCCTCCTCAACTTGTCTAGACTACCTCGAAGAGCTAACATTTTTCCTGAGCTCTTCCAAAGTATCATCAATTCAGATTAGAATAGAACATAATAACGGCATTGGAAGGGACCTCGGAGGTCATCTAGTCCAACCCCCTGCTCAGGCAGGAAAGCCTATACCATTTCGGACAAATGGTTGCTCAGTCCCTTTTTTAAAAACTGCCAGTGTTGGAGCAGCCACAACTTCTGGAGGCAAGCAGTTCCATTGGTTAATTGTTCTAACTGCCAGGAGTCAGTTCTAGGTTGCTTCTCTCCTTGATTGGTTTCCATCCGTTGCTTCTTGTCCTGCCTTCGGGGGCTTTGGAGAACAGCTTGACTCCCTCTTCTTTGGGGCAGCCCCTGAGATATGTCACGTAATCTTCTTCCCCCCTCTGGTGTGAATGACAAAGCAGAATGCCGAGAGGACTATCGCAGCTCAACCCACTTTGTAATGGCTAAGAGGTACATAAATGTGACCAACACAGAACAGATTCCATTAGTCTGATGATATGCTTCCAAGCATATTAATATAATCAGCTGGCTGGTGAAGGGAGAGGCCGGGTTGCTTATATTCTGCAAACAAGGACTGTGGTCACCATTCACTTGCAAAATTGCAGCTTACCCGGAAGATGTAGTCTCCTTGTTTGAGATCTGTGACGTCAATCCACTGGCAATCAATGTCATGCCGATACACATCAAAGCATCCAACAGAAACCCCTTGCTCCCCAAAATTTGCACACTCGTATTGCTTCTGGACACCTAAGAAGGAAGTCAGTACAAAGATAGTATCAAGGTTTTGGAAGGCCTGATGTGCGTTTTAACTAAATAAGCAAGAAGAGACGTGAGCTATGGATAGGCTTCCGGTGAGCTCACCAAGAGGAACGTGGGCGCCCATTTCTGTGCAAGGACCGATGACCCCCCCCCATTTTTAGAAGTTATGGGAATTTGCCTGTCATGTCTTTTTTTTTTTTTCTTCCTGAAGGGCGAAGAAGATCATGTAATTAGCCCAAAGGTGGTGCTTCCCACAGGCAACTGGACTTCCTTGGTTTTTGAAGAAAGAACTGAAGCAGCGTCTTGGATGAGAAGAGAACATTTTCAAAGGAAAAAAAAACAAAAACCCCCAAGCAAGTTCAGTTGCTTTTTGGAAAAAGAACCTTTGGGACAACCATGATCTAGATGATTAAGAATCTCCATAGACATTTTATTTTATTTATTTATTTATTTTTGACTTATATGCCGCCCTTCTCCCCAGACTCAGGGCGGCTTACAGCAGAAATACAAGTACAAAAAATATATAAATCATTTAAAATAGTAATGCAGTATAAAACTATAAACTATACCCACTCATACAACATACACTCCCAATCAAAGGCCCAGGGGCAGAGCGCCACTCACACGCGCCAAGCCTGTCTGCACAGATGTGTTTTTAAAAGTTTTCGGAAAGCTAGGAGGGAGGGAGCAGTACGAACCTCTGAGGGAAGTTGGTTCCAGAGGGCTGGGGCAGCAACGGAGAAGGCCCTAACCCTAGGTCCCACCAAATGGCACTGTCTAACAGACGGGACCCGTAGGAGGCCAACCCTATGTGTCCTAACCGGTCGCTGGGACTCATGGAGCAGAAGACGGTCCCGCAAGTATCTTGGCCCATTGCCATATAGGGCTTTATAGGTCATAACCAACACTTTGAATTGTGTTCGGAGACCAATTGGTAGCCAGTGCAGCTCACAAAGGGCTGGAGTGATATGAGCATGTCTTGGGAGACCCAAGACAGCTCGCGTGGCTGCATTCTGAACCACCTGAAATTTCCAGTTCAACGGTATCTCCAAAAAGAAGGTACACAATGGCAGTTGACTTGGGGTGCAATCTTTGGCAGAAGGAAGTGGAGGCTCGTGGGGCAAAGCCTCAGATGGTGCTCATTTCAATAAAGAGATACTAAATCAGACAGGCCACTCTTCTGATTTAACATAGAGCAGTTTCCTACATCCACAGGACTGGTTGCCGCCCTAGCGCTAGTATTTTCTTCATTCTGAAGGGGAACGTATCATCTTTAAAGACTTATTCCAAGAAATGTCCTGGACCCTGAAAGCATTCCTCAACCAGATTGCTGGATAAGTTGAACCATGGACGGTGGAAAGCTGATTCTCCATTTGATTTTAATGGTATCAAACAGCTCAGTCTCCCTGTGGAGACTCAGCCTTCGACATATGTTAAGTGGGAAAACAGCTGGGGATTAAGGAGAGCTAGTTCAAAGTATCAGCAGTCACCGACATATTACCTAGCAATGCATTGAAACAACATTAGGAACCCATGTACCGTCTAGACAGTTAGTGTCCTCCAGGCAAAAGCTGGCTTTGTGGCCCTCAGCAACTTGAGTCCAGTTGGTATCCAGAAGATCATAGTGGGCAAAGACTTCCATGCTGTGGTAATGCCTGTGGAAGCCAGAAAGAAAGCAGATTTCTGAAGGCTGTCAAATAAAGATTTGATGTCTTATGTAAACTCAGCATTGATTATGTAACCTAGTTGGGTAATGAAATGTTGGCAAGAGAACCATCAAGCTCAGAGAGCGCCAAAGACTCCACAATTGAACGTTGAGCTACAATTATTCTCTTCTATGGATAAACTCGGCTCTCTGTAATTTAGTAGGAAATCATAGTTAAGGCTGGTGAATGCGGCCATTTTCTTTATATCAGCGGTTCTCAACCTGTGGGTCGCGACCCCATTTGGGGTCAAATGACCATTTCACGGGGGTCGCCAAACAACGCAGTCCGCCATTCCCCCCCCCCATTTTCCTTAGCTGTGCTACTCCCTCTTATTCTATTGGCTTTTCCAGTTTTTCAAGCCTTTTTTCAAACCTTTTCTCTAAATTGTCAGTCATTGTTAATAGTGCATCCTGTAAATCTTTCACAGTGAGCATTTCTGGAGAGGCATGAGTAGACAAGGGGGCTTGAGACTCTGTAGATATTGAGGGAGATGGGGGAGCAGAAAAGCCAGATACTGGTAATTTAGAGGGCTGAGCTGGGGAAGATACTGCCACCTTTGCAGGAACAATTTTTGTTTGTCTGGTAGCCATTCTATATTCAGTCCCCTTCTAAAAAGCTACTTTAAGTAGAAAAAAAAAAAGCAAAAAACAAAAAGTCCTTACAAATATATTGCCAAAATGTATCCTCTTCTTGTCCTCTTTAGTAACACTTTATAAAATTTTAAAATACAAATCTAAACTGACTCTTCGCGATCGCTCTAACGTTGCGCTAAAAGAAAAAAAAAAGGGAGAAAAAAGTCCGCTTTCACTTTCCGGTAACTTTCTCATTACAGTGAAAGCGATCGCCATCTTGGATGCATTCTGTTAAATGTAAAAAATAAAAAATAAAAAAAAATGTGAACAGAAGTGCCAGCTACACCTCGGCCGGCGCAGGGGGTGGCACCACGCATGCGCGGTGCTCCCAGGCAGGGAAAGTCCTCGACTTACGACCGGTTGGGAAGTCCTTGACTTACAACCGGTTGGGGGGTCGCGGCATTAAAAAGGTTGAGAACCACTGCCTTAGGGGATTCTGAGTCTTTGCCGTGATGGGGAAAGATGATATAAAGATTGGGTCAAGAATATATAGAAGATACAGCTCTTTAAACAGAGGAGACGTAGGCCTTTTAAATTAATGCTCAGTGGAATTGATCAAAGCCAATAAATCAAGTCTCTGTTTCCACAGCGGTTAGTGCCTGTTAAAGTTGCAATTGTCCTGCTCAGAAATGAATTTACTTTTCTTGAAGCTCAGTTCATAATTAGGAATAAACATAATCCAGCAGTGCTGCACAATATCCTTGATCAAACTAAACAATGAGCTCACCTCCACGGAGGTAATTCAGCTCCAGGTACAGTACTTACTTAGTGGGAGGCCTCATTCAAAGCTTTAGTTAAGCTTTAAAAGTTTAAATAGCTTCAGGGAAGATGATTTGAAGAGCCATCTGTTCCTATTTATCCCGCCTGTACCCCCATCCTGAGTTAGATTTAGCAGATGGTTGTAAAGACATGGCATCTTTTAGCAGAGATGTTCATGGCAACCTGTTTCGTACTCTTTTTGTTTATGTTGTTTTCCAAAACTTTTAGGGCATCACTGCTATTTGTATGACCTCTATTATAATGTATTTATACTTCTGCTGTGTTTATATATTTCTGCTCTATTTCTGCTATGTGTATTGCGCATTATAATTATGGGTCAAAAGACCAAATCTGTAATGTGTGCCCCATTTCATTATGGAAAGGCACAGAAACATTTAAGTAAAGAAATCAATATTGTCTACCGATTGGTGCTAAGATAACTGAGGCTGATTCAACTTCCTTGGATTGATTGGGATTACAAACATTCTTTAAATAAATTCCAATTATGCAGAGAAGAAAAAAAATCGTTTTAACTTGGCAGGATGTGCCGGACTGAAATCCCACAAGATTTTGGTGTTCTTTCCTGAAACCTCTCCGACTTATAACCATGTTCCAGAAATCTTCCTGGAAGAAAAAATGTCCCTTCATTTGATAACCTGAATGTCAAAATAGAACATCAGCTAAATATGGGACTCTGGGACTGAACTATGGTTCCTCCCCCAAAACAAAAGTGTTGTGTGAATATGGAGATTCTCAATCATCCAGGTCATGGTGGACCCAAAGGCAACTGGACTTTCTCAAAAGGCAACTGGACTTTCTTTGATTTTTCCTTGACCCCGAGAGCACAGATAAACCTGCATCCGGCCTCAACAACTCTCAGAAAGAATGCTAATGACCAGATGACTGCAGGGAATATAAATCCTTCCATTCTCCGCCATTCAGTCAGAAGCTTCTTGGATGAGGAGCAAAACATCTTCAAGGAAAAATCCAGCTGCCTTTTGAAAAAGCACCCTTGGGACATATAGTATGACCCTATTTCAGACATGTCAAACACAAGGCCCGGGGGCTGGATGTGGCCCGCAAAGTGGTTTCATGCGGCCCGCGAAGCCATCCTGGAAACAGTGAGGGAATGGCCCCCACTGCCTTGGCCCTGACCCAGGTTGGTCGGGAGCCAATGTACAATTTTGTGGTGGCCATCTATGCTGAAACGCATTCAGTCTTAGCTCCACAAGGCCTTCTGGAAACAGTGAGGGACCATCCCCTGGGTGCATGCTGGGGAGGTGTCCCCCTTTGTGAGGAATGAAGAAATGGACCATGCCTTGGCGCTTGCCCCGGTCCCACCCCCTTCTGCCAGAGACCCTCAGGTCTGTCCCACTCCTGCCCAGGCCCCCACAGGCATCGTTGACGTGAACAATGTAGAGCTGGCCACACCCACCCAGTAGGCCACATCCACCCTGGCCGCACACACCCCGAGGGCAACCGCAATGCTGATGCGGCCCTCAATGAAATTGAGTTTGACACCCCTGCTCTATTTGATCAACGTGGAGTTTATGCTTACAAGGATGAGATTATAAGCATTAGGTACATTGTAATAAGCTTTTTGCCAAATGGTGAAAGAGAGTCTGGCACCTTGTGACAGGCTTCAGTTTTTAATTTGTGCAACACCCATGATGAATGACGACAGGCGGGGAATAGCACACTTGCTTGTGCAAAAACCAACTGTAGAATCAGATCCAGAAAGTAAGCGTATCCTGGCTATAAGCTGTGGGGAAACTAAGGCACTGCAAGGTAGAGTTAATTCATTCCTTTGCGCCTGAGAAAATAAACCTCAGAGGACATTAAACACCTGGAATTCAGTATCAGATAGAGCAGGGGTTCTCAACCTTGGCAACTTTAAGACTTGTGGACTTCAACTCCCAGAATTCCTCAGCCAGCAAAGCTGGCTGAGGAATTCTGGGAATTGAAGTCCACAAGTCTTAAAGTTGCCAAGGTTGAGAACCCCTGAGATAGAGGATACGTGCGTGTGGGGGGGAAAGCAGTTTTCTTTAAAGAAAAACTTTTTTTAACTGACTCAGAGTTAACATTTTTTTTCTTTTGCCACAAATACTTTGATTTCTCTTTTTACCCGCCTTTAAGTGGAACCCTGCTGCCCACCCCATTCCGGATCATGAATAGAATTCCATAGTCGGCAGATGGAAAACACGGAGCGCTATTAAAGGCGTCCAAGCTATTTACTTTGAAGTTGGACGCTTGAGCGATTTCCAATGTGAAAAAGTCAACCGTAAATGCAAACTGTAGGACTGTGTTCCTGAAATATGTCTGCCTGCTCAGAAAGGTGTTTATCTTACACTGTTTATAGACCAGAAATACTGTCAAGGAATTGAGCAGACCTTCCTGTCTATAAACACACTGGTTTCAACCAACTGATTAGTTGTAGCTGCCTCACTTAATTTGAAGTTTTCAGAAAGTCCAGAAAGGAAATGAGTGTTCATAGGGAAGGCCATTATGAGGTTAAGAAGAAAGAGGCCACATCAAGAGGGTGACCGGCCATGTTTATCGGTCCGAGAAGCTTGACCAACTGGTGCTCTAAGACTGTCTGAGATGCTCTTAGGCTTTCAGGCTCAATGATTCAAAATACGTTCAGTGGTTTTGGAAAAGATCTGCCAATTCGGAATCAACGGAGGGAAATGGACCCCGAATCTGGGTTTATCCAAAAGGGCTGCCTAGATTCATACAGAACTGGCAGGATTCCCTCCCCGTGCTACGGCATAACACCGTTTGCTTAGGGTGGTGTTTTAATCCAGGACTCCCCAAACTCGGCCACTTTTAAGACTTGTGGACTTCAGCTCCCAGAGTTCCCCAGCCAGCCATGGTTAAACCGCAGTGAATTAAATTAGGGCTTCGAGTGAGGTGTGAGCAGGTCAGGGATGTGCTCCTGTGCTTGTTGAGTTTGACTTTGAACCAGTGGCCAAGGCCACCAGCATTTTAACTCGCGCTAAGAACCCTTTTTTCTCGCAGGTCCACGTGATGTCCCTCCATGAGTTGTGTCCTTCCTGCTCTACAAAAGTGAAGACAGAAAAAGAAAGACTTGCCTGTGGCATTCGTGCCAGATCCAAGCGTGGCGGCCCGTTTTGGGACGGAAGTCAGCCTGCCCGTTGTTATGGATCTCGGAGGAGAAACGGAAGAGTCTCCTTTGGCCAGTGGACACCGAGGTGTTGACCGCGGAGGAGGCCAGGCAATTCTCCTCCATGGCGCACTGCAGCACATGCATGGGGCGATCCTCCAGGTAGGATGTGTGTTCCACCTCCTTGGCGTTGAGAACCAGATCCGCCGCAGCTGCAGACATCAATTGACAGTGAGGATTTTGCTTTTATCCTATTGAGTGTTTTGCTCACTATTTATTTATTTATTTGGGTTTGTATGCCACTCCTTTCCGGAGACTCGGAGCGGCTAACAACATATAAACAACAAAAAAGTACAATATAAAAAACCCAAACAAAACTATCTAAAAAGTCAATAAAAAACACACATTCAATACAACAATCCACTACAATCATCCCCAGGCCTGCCAGCAAAGATGAGTTTTTAAATTTTTCCGGAAGGCCGGGAGAGTCGGAGAAACGCGGACTTCAGGAGGCAGTTGGTTCCAGAGGGCGGGCGCCACAACAGAGAAGGCCCTCCCCCTAGGACCCACCAGACGACATTGTTTCGCTGACGGGACCCGGAGGAGGCCGACCCTGTGCGCTCTCACCGGTCGAAGGGAAGTATGTGGCAGAAGGCGGTCCCGTAAGTATCCTGGTCCCGTGCCATGAAGGGCTTTATAGGTAATAACCAACACCTTGAATTGGGCTCGGAGACCAATAGGCAACCAATGCAGCATGCGGAGAGTTGACAAAATGTGGGCACAACGTGGAAGGCCCACAACTGCTCGCGCAGCTGCATTTTGCACTAATTGTAGTCTCCGAACACCCCATGTAGAGAGCGTTGCAGTAGTCGATCCTCGAGGTCACAATAACCAAAGTTCACAGGGAAGGAAGTCAGGTTAGCATTCTTCACCCTGGTTTAACCCGATACAATACTCAAAACACAGACACGCTGGACTGTGATTCAGATAAACCGTGGTCTAGATTTTGAGCAAAGGAAGCTGAAGGGCTTACTTTCTGTACAGGAAACACCAGCTGCATAGCGTCCACCTCCCCTGGGACAGGAGACCTTGGCATCATGAGGACAGTGGAACAAAGCCATTTCTATCCCAGAGCACTTCATCCCACTCATGACCACATTGTCTGCACCAGTGTCTCCATACCAGTACCAAGTTTCCTAGTAAGAAATACCAAAACAAAAAGGGAAGGTGATTAAGCATAGATGCATTGTAGTCTGTTTTAAACCACCTTTCCCACTTCAGTAAGCTCCGGAATCACTGGATTTTAGTTTGGTTTTGTCCAGCCTAATGGGGGCCTAATGACCAGCTCATTGCCTAACAGTCCCTTTATTTTTTTTCGGTATCCATGTCAGATAGCTTAGGTTAGGAGAATTCCTGATTTAAAGGCCAGGGTTCTAATTCAAATTCAAATTTAATTCTAATTCAGGTTTTCTGTATACTTTGGAGCAGGCAATTCCTTCCTTCCTTCCTTCCTTCCTTCCTTCCTTCCTTCCTTCCTTCCTTCCTTCCTTCCTTCCTTCCTTCCTTCCTTCCTTTATTGATGTGTAGTCTTTCCTGATGGGTAAGGCCCAAAAGGACATGAAGTAATCACAAGTAAAACAAATGCAAACAAAGCAAGGCACAATACGAGATGTAATAAAACAAAGGAATGGAAGCAAATGCTCTCGCACGGTTGAGTTTGTCCATACAACACTCTAAAGTCAAAGCTAAGCCTTGCAATAGCAATAATGATGGAAGCAGAACTTGGCAATGTTCCTGGAAATCTTCAATGAAAGGTCTAAAAGCATTAACATGAACGATTTCTAGGTTCTGGCCAAAGAACACAGCCAGTAAGAAGTGGATATATGAAGGCTGCACGCCAATAATCATAAAGAGGGAGCAGCATAAAAATGTGAGCAACTGACCCAGTAGCACATTCTGGACAAATATCACAGCACTCACAATATGGAATATTCTCAAAACCTTCCCTCCAGCTGGCAGTTGTTTGTCATCAGCAAGCTATCCTAGCAATTGCAATGGTCGACTGACAAAACGATAAAAAGTTCAGGAGATGATTTTGTAAACAGTCACCTGCAAACTGCTCCATGATCAGGGGGAAAAGAATTGCTTCCTTGTCAGTTGGAAAGAAGCCTGTGAGATAGAAGCACAGAAAATCCCTGCCCTAATACGTTGGGGAATACATCTAAACTGGGAATAGCGTAGTTGCTGACGTCCATGCAACTTTATCCCTTTCATTTCAATAAATCTTGTTAAAGAAGCCTCGAGGGATTGGCTGAGTCAGAGCCTAACAATAACGGAGAAGGAAACTTAGTCTTTTGACTAAGGTAGACTCTGCTTCTTGAATTTTACAGGAAAAGGTTGATGTTCAGAAGGCCTGGCTGAGGAATTCTGGGAGTTGAAGCTCACAAGTCATAAAAGGGCCAAGTTTGAAGATCCCTGTGTTAACACTTCACTATAATCAGATGTATAACAATCAGGCAAGAAAAACAGCAAATGAGTAATGACTGTCCAGTGTTCAGAATCTCTTCTTCATATTCCACCTAAGGAAAATGCTGCTAAGGTCCTAACCAACAGGACGTTCCTTGTATCAGTCACAACACACTGGCAGAACCTCATTAAAAATGGCTCCTTGGCATGCAAACCTCCACCGGTTAAGTCTGCTCCACATACACAGAGGGGCTGTATGCTCCATGGGGGGGGCAGCCTGGAGCAAACACAAGGACCTCAGTTCCCAAAACGAGTAGATCCAGGGCAAGGAAATGCCTTCTTCCATCAAACAGCATAAGGGCTGCTAATGTCAACAAAGCAGAGAGATTGGAAACGGGGGCATTGGGTGGTCACAGTAGTCCTCACCTCCTGAACCGAAAATTGACTGCTGTACAAGAAAATAAATAGACCTCTTGTGTGCCAGCCCAACCTATTTCCTGGGGAAAGGCTGAAGGAGGAGATGAAATGAGTTGCAACAAGTCAAAGGTGGAGCATTGAGATCCTCATGAAAAAACATTTTGTTCAGAGAGCAATTTTCCTATGAAACTGATGCGCTCTCTCATTCCTGCCACCAATTTATTCATCACTCACTCACTCACTCACTCACTCACTCACTCACTCACTCACTCACTCACTCACTCACTCACTCACTCACTCACTCACTCACTCACTCACCCTTTCTACCTACTTATCTATCTATCTATCTATCTATCTATCTATCTATCTATCTATCTATCTATCTATCTATCTATCTATCTACCCACCCACCCACCCACCCACCCATCCACCCATCCATCCATCCATCCATCCATCCATCCATCCATCCATCCATCCATCCATCCATCCATCCATAAATTCAAAATTTGTGGCTGGCAAAGAGTTAGTGGGAGACTAGTATAGCTATTTCAGGCTCATTTGCCCTCATCAGCTAGTCACACCTTTCAGGGATTTGAACCTGGGCAGCTTGCCGAACAGACTGCTTTGTATTTGGTAGACTGGGTGCCTCACCCAACATATAAGATAGATATCCTCCCTGGTTTCTGCTGACAGGAGTAAGGGGGAACCTGTGGCTCAAAAGGGTAATACAGCTGCCTAGCAAGCAAGCTGTCCAGATTCGAATCCCTGAAGGGTATGACTAGCCGATGAGGGCAAAATATGGTGAATTGGAGCCTTCGTACAACCGAGGACTAATGATCAAAGTAGACTGTCATCCTCATTCTTTGTTGGAAGTATCTCCATGACCACTAATAAAAACATGGGACCGGATGGACTTTTGATCTGGTGTCCCGAAGCCATCCTTGTGCTTATGTGCTACAGTGCTCCAAAAATAAATATTGGAACATTAAGTGGGGCCTCAAATTATACTCAGCTTCTACAAAAGAAACAGTGTCATTTAGTATCTAATTCATCCCATTTCTATCACAATTCATCTTCATGTTACTGATCTTTGACTGGTAAATGTAGCTCTTGGTTAGTCTGGGCTGTAAAAAGATCTCTCTTTGATAGCTTCAAGTTGCACCCCAATTTCATGTGACGCAAAAAAAGGCCACCCATGATTTTTTTTTTTCAGCCTTCCTTCAAATCTTTTTAAAGGAGACAGGAAAGGAAGTAGAATGCACAGAAATATGGGGATATCGAGAAAGAAGGCTAACGCAGAGGGAAGCAGAAGGACAGACACAGAAAAAAGTCCTGTAGGATGCAAAAAACCTCCAAGGGATTTTTATATTGTAAATTGGGATTCAGTAAATCCTGGCCTGAACACTCAAAGAACAGAGGGATAGAATCAAGATCACGTGAAGTATTAATACCACTTTACAAGGCCTTGATAAGGCCACACTTGGAATACTGCATCCAGTTTTGGTCACCATGATGTAGAAAAGATGTTGAGACTCTAGAAAGAGTACAGAGAAGAGCAACAAAGATGATTAGGGGACTGGAGGCTAAACCATATAACGAACGGTTGCTGGAATTGGGTATGTCTAGTTTAACAAACAGAAGGATGAGGGGGGACAGGATAGCAGTGTTCCAGTATCTCAGGGGCTACCCCAAAGAAGAGGGAGTCAAGCTATTCTCCAAAGTGCCTGAGGGCAGGACAAGAAGCAACAGATGGAAACTAATCAAGGAGAGAAGCAACCTAGAACTAAGGAGAAACTTCCTGACAGTCAGAACAATTAACCAGTGGAACCACCTGCCTCCAGAAGCGGTGAATGCTCCAACACTGGAAGTTTTTAAGAAGAAAGTGGACAGCCATTTGTCCGAAATGGCATAGGGTTACCTGCCTGAGCAGGGGGTTGGACTCAATGACTTCCAAGGTCTCTTCCAACTTTATTATTATTATTATTATTATTATTATTATTATTATTATTATTATTATTATTATTATTATTATTATTATTATTATTATTATTATTATTATTATTATTATTTCTTTAAATAAGAGCTTCTGAATTATGAAAAGCCATGAATAACACTGAGTGTTTCCACTTGTGGAATTAAAACAATGCTGTACCTGGAATGCATGGCTAGCATAGCCAAGGTTCAGCTGGCGACAAACCACCATGGCGTCCATGATATCCCATCCTTCACCACAGATGGACCCCCATATGAGCGTGCCATTGTGCTCCTGGAGAACTTCCACACGGCCTTCGTAGGGAGTGCGGCCGCCACTCAAGCGTACCTGCAGAGGATAATTGAGAGTTATGAAAGTTATGGGGATTATCAGACGCCAATGAAAGAGACAGAAAAGTTGCATTTTCTACTCATAAATGAGAGAGAGGCTGGGGAAACGAGTCATGCAACAAAGACACGTTTGGCAAGTCAGTTTGCTGAAATTATCGGGCTGGCTTTTGAATGTGGATTGCCTCCCGTTGAGTTGGAAATAACTTAGATGGTTTAAACTCTGCTCGTTTTAAAAGCCGCATTGCAGAAAAAAAGCATCACATTGACATAGCTCACACTACCTGCACGTTTTGACTTTGCTGCCCAACAATATCCTCCCATCAGCACGATCAAGATGATAGCATGAGCCAAGGACAAAAAATTATTCATAATTCATTTTTTATTTTGAGATAGATAGATAGATAGATAGATAGATAGATAGATAGATAGATAGATAGATAGATAGATAGATAGAAAGAAGGGGGAATAGATAGATAGATAGATAGATAGATAGATAGATAGATAGATAGATAGATAGATAGATAGATAGATAGATAGATAGATAGATAGATAGATAGATAGATAGAAAGAAGGGGGAATAGATAGATAGATAGATAGATAGTCTCCAAGTCACTCAGCAAGTTTTCATGTCTAAAGCAGAACTAGAACTCACAGCCTCCTGGTTTCTAGGACGGCACTTCAACCATTACACCAAACTGGTTATACCAAATTGGCTCAGAGGTCTCTGAATAATAATAACTGTAGTCTATCGATGATACTTGGTGTAATATCTGGTACTGGTATCTGCTACTGGTACCTGAGTACCTGGTACTCATGAAATATTTTCAGATTATTATTCCCAAAATAATAATAATAATAATAACAACAACAATAATAATAATGTTGGAAGGGACCTTGGAGGTCATCGAGTCCAACCCTCTGCTCAGGCAGGCAGGAAACCGTACACCATTTCGGACAGATGACTGTCCAGTCTCTTCTTAAAAACTTCCAGTGTTGGAGCATTCACCGCTTCTGGAGGCAGGTTGTTCCACTGGTGAATTGTTCTAACTGTCAGGAAGTTTCTCCTTAGTTCTAGGTTGCTTCTCTCCTTGACTAGTTTCCACCCGTTGCTTCTTGTCCTGCCTTCAGGCGCCTTGGAGAATAGCTTGACTCCCTCTTCTTTGGGGCAGCCCCTGACATATTGGAACTCTGCTATCATGTCCCCCCTCGCCTTTCTCTTTGTTAGAGAGAATTCCTGGCAAGATCTTGGCTAGACTAAATCCTAGTAGAAAAACTCTAGCCTTCTACTCCTAAGTCCATTAAGATGATCTTAAACAATCCATAATGTACGACAACCCACCATAACATCAGCCTATCTCCTCTTATTCTTGAAGTCCAGAACGTCAACATAATTTTTACATCTAGGCTATCCAACTTGATATAGATATATCCTACATCCTACATAGGTTATATCAGGCTATGCATGATTTGATTGTACACAGGTTTTCCCAGGAACCTCTGAAGATCATACTAACGAAGGATACTTGTGTAGTATTGAGACATGAGCAATCTTACCTGGGGGAATAGGAACTCATTTTTGTTTTCTACTGGTTCTTGACAACAATGTACTATGTTTATTCAGTCGAGAAGAGTCCTACTCTAGCCTGAATTATAATTCACAGTGTTTCTAAGCTACCGGGATATGAAGTGAACTGTAGTCCATCAAGAAGGCATCAAGTTGGCAAAAGCAACTCTTGGAGTTGAGGGGTCTCAAAACGGAAGTTGCATGGCCTCTAACCCTGACATTAAATCCAAACTGATATTTAAGACGGAGCAATTGTTTTAAAGGAAGCATTAGGAAGACGCTTGGTTAAAAACCATGAAGCAAATTATTTGGAGAAAGGCTAGGATGTTTCTCAAATTATATTGAGCCCATGGATTTTAAAAGAACACAGATGTTAAACTGAATGGAACATGTGGAGCTTGGCCAAATGCTGGGATGTAAATCTTACAAATTCACTGAAGTGCCTGCCAGTAGAGACTTTGAGCCAGCAGTCTGAAGGTGACCTCAATTTGGAGGGTTGAGGAAAAGCTCCTCCTATTCAAAACCCAAAATTCAGTAAACATTTTAAGAAGCATTCAAAACTCTGATTCATATGACCCTTTTCGGGTCACGGCAGCTATTTGAGGAGCTTGTTTGTGTCTTTGGTCCTCTAACATCTGTTTGTGTGTGCTGCACTATATACGGTTTTAGCTCTGTTTGCCCAGGGGTTTAAAAATATGACAATGTGCTCATAGTTGAGTTTGACCCCATGGCTGAGTAGCTGACATCACCAGCAGTGATCAGGCTACCAAGACCTAAAAACAGGTTGCATCAAACGAATTGAGCTCCTTTGCTCTGTCTGATGGCAAGACTGGTCCAGAAGAAGACTACCACTTCTACTCTCACGGCTCCTATAGCAATTGATTCTTCTCATTATCTCAATCCTCTGGGTCATGGTGGTCCCAAAAGTGCCTTTTCCAAAAGGCAATTGCACATTCTTGGTTTTTTCTTTGAAAATATTCTGCTTCTCATCCAGCCAGCTTCTTTGGTTCTGAACTGAAGTTCTTCTCAGACCGAAGAACCTCTTGGAGGAAATGCAAAATGTTTTCAAAGAAAAAAAATCAAGAAAGTCTAGTTGCCTTTTGGAAAAAGCACCTTTGGGCCAACTCTCCTCATTATGTTCTTGCACTAACAACAATGTGAGGTGGGTTGGTATAGAATAGAATAGAATAGAATAGAATAGAATAGAATAGAATAGAATAGAATAGAATAGAATAGAATAGAATAGAATAGAATAGAATAGAATAGAATAGAATAGAATAGAATAGAATAGAATAGAATAGAATAGAATAGAATAGAATAGAATAGAGAATAAATAGAATAGAGAATAGAGTAGAATAGAATAGAATAGAATAGAATAGAACAGAATAGAATAGAATAGAATAGAGAATAAATAGAATAGAGAATAGAATAGAGTAGAGTAGAGTAGAGTAGAGTAGAACTTGAAGGGATCTTGGAGGTCTTTTAGTCCAGCCCCCTGCTCAAGCAGGACAACCTATATCATTTCAGACAAGTGACTATCTACTGTCTTCTTAAAAACCTCCAGTGATGAGACTGTGGCTGGAACAAAGTAAACCAATAATTTCCAAAGCAGTATCTTTGTTGGTGGTCTCTTGATCTGGAGGTCAAGGGGGAAAAAAAGTAAGAAATGATGTTTCCATGCTCCAGTTCTTAAGATAAAGCACATAGTGCATTCTTCAGAAGCAGGAAGGGGAGGGGGAGGAGGAAGGAGAAGGAGAAAAGAAGAAGAAAAGGAGAAGAAAAGGAGAAGGAGAACAACCATTCTCCCATTATGGAGGGTGCCAATTATCTCACCTGGTTTTGGAAGCCCATTGCTGGGATGTTGCATCTCACACCAGCATCTTCTTCATGGGTGCAGCTCCTGATCTCCTTGCTGAATTTACAGTCTGTAATAGACTTTTCAAACCCTGTGCAGTTCACTTGGTTGAGATGGATGGGACCAATGCCTTTAAAAAAGGGAGGGACACTCACAAGCTCATTTCCCCACAATAGGAGGGAAGTATACTGCGTATTTGACATGTTCTGATGGAAACTACCCCAATTTGGTGACTATAGCAGTTAAAGTCAACAGAAATTCACATAGTTATTCAGTTAGGAAATGTGTAGATCTTACAATCCCCCGCCCTTTTCAGAGAATAAAATAGATGACTTCATGAGATGTGATATGCCAATGTTGTTGTTGTTTCCTCCTGCTTTTTCATTCTACTTAAATAGAACTTTCTCTCCTAGAGACCTGTCCTAAGAGCATCACTGCTTCTGGAGAAAATCAGATCAGGAAAGTGCATTAAAGAATTCATCGACTGTCTGTGGAGATTCTCAGTTCTGCTGAAAAAGCTTTTTGGATGAGAAGGTCAATGTTTTCAACAGCCAAGAAAGTCCAGTTGCCTTTTGAAAAAAAAAACCCTCCTCTGGAACCATTCCTAGCCTGGACATCTCAACTCCACAGATTCCCCCAAATCCAGACAGAGGTCCAGGAGACTTCTGAGTTAAAAAATATCCAGGGCTTTAATAAAGCCCTTCTGCAGTTAATTTTGTTTTTATTCTATGAGATACTGTTTCCAATATTTTTCTTCCTTTCTTTCATTAGTTAGAAACAGAACAAAGGCCAAATTTCCATTTCTCCATCATTTCTTAAATTTCATTTGGAGAATTGGGAGCAAAATATGCCCCTGGCATTCCTGACCAATTTTGCCCACAATTCTTAACATTTCAGTAGGGATAAAGATAATTTTCAGTAGGGATAAAGATAATTTTCAGTAGGGATAAAGATAATTCTTTTGCAGAACAACAGAAAGACAAAAAAAAAAAAATCTCAAATAAACACGGGTCGTTGGAAGAATTCTAACGTTATTTTTACTTTCGTAAGAAAACAGAGGGTTATAAAAGGATGTCCAAGTAATCTTTGAACTTAAATGGGCATCATGACACTACAAAATAAGGAAAGGTGTTGCGTCCTGTAGAAGGCCTTATGCTTCCCCTTTGTAATGCAACCCCATTGAAACAAGCTCTGAAAAATCTACTTTTTATGCCACGACCTCTGATGGGATGTCAGTCTAGGAGAGATGGTACTCTTTTTCCACACATTTGTTTTGAATTGTTTTGCATTATAGTCTTCTAAATTGTTTCATGCTGAGCACGACACAAAGTTGGGATACAGCTAGACAGCCTATAATTACATAAATAAATACATAGATAAATGTTCATCCCCTTTCTCTAGTAAGTATCTGATATTATGCATGCTTATTAAGTACTCTCAATAAGCTCAAAAGATAGAACTGGATTCTAAGGGGGGGGGCGCATGAGATAGACCAATGTTTCTCAACCTTGACCATTTTAAGGCATGTGGACTTCAACTCCCAGAATTCCACAGCCAGCAATGCTGGCTGTGGAATTCTGGGAGTTGAAGTCCACATGCCTTAAAATGGTCAAGGTTGAGAAACACTGAGATAGACAGTCTGTCTTTTATACCCTACTTTTCTATAGCAGCACGTATTCAAGGCAGAAGAAACCAAAGCCAAAAATCAAACACAGAATCTAAAAACTAAAATAGATTAAAATCAGTAGGTCCTAAAATATCAGGATTGAAGAATCAGGACTGCATGCGGTGATGGGATTCAAATAGGTGAACAACCGGTTCTCTGTGTGGATGCCGCTTCCAGGAAGTCCATTCTGGGCCTGGGCAACAAAAAATTAGCTACCGCTTCTGCCGAAGTGGTGCCAACTGGCTGAATCCCACCACTGACTGCATGTTAAGTTCCAGGTAAAGCTGATACTTACATACTGACTGCATGTTAAGTTCCAGGTAAGCTCATACTTACACGCAAGAATCTAGTCAACTGATGGTCAATGCTAAATTAGTGGAATTCAAGAGGGGCCGGAGTTGGATTGCTTGTGGAAACATAATGATTCCTGGCTGATTCCTCTCTTGACTCCACCTCAAGTTCTGCCTCTCCTTCTCCTACATCAAGTCATTTAACTACTGCAAGACTGGCAAAATAGCTTTGTCTTTACAGATTTTCTACACACAGAGAGAGTGGGGGTCAAGTATAAGCCTTAAGGGAGTATATTATATAAGGGAGTATATTACTTACGGGACCGCCTGCTGCCCCATGAAACCCAGCGACCGGTTAGGGCCCACAGGGTCGGCCTTCTCCAGGTCCCGTCAGCCAGACAGTGTCGCCTGGCGGGGCCTAGGGGAAGAGCCTTCTCTGTTGCGGCCCCGGCCCTCTGGAACCAACTTCCCCCGGAGATCCATGTCGCCCCCACCCTCTCCGCCTTTCGCAAATTATTGAAGACCCATCTTTGCCGGCAGGCCTGGGGCATTTAACACCTTGCCCCAGCCAATGTATGTATGTTTGTATGTCTGTTTCTGGATGATTGGTTGTTTTTAATTAATGGGTTTTATAATGTATTTTAATATTGGATTTCTTTATGTTTGTATTCATGTTGTGAGCCGCCCTGAGTTCTTGGAATAGGGCGGCATAGAAATCTAATAAATAATAATAATAATAATAATAATATTTCAAAACCTCTTTGCTAGAACTTTGGGTTTCTGAGAGCAGTGGCAACATCAAAAGGGTCTTTCCTGCTGATCTTAGTATTGGGGGAAGTTTCCAGTGGGAAAGGCAGTTCTTTAGATAATCAGACCCTGACGTCAATGCCAATATCAAGAACTAGAATGAGTCAATTTCAGAGTCAGTTGTAGAGTAATTGGATTGAGATGGATGGCTATAGAAATCGGATAAATAAAATTATATTTGATAAACAACTGGCAATCGGCATTTATTTTGATGTAAACATATGTGACCTTTGCACTGATTGGGAACATAACTGCTACACTCTACAGTTTCTGTGCCCTTGTCAAGGGTACAGTACATATAGTAGTAGTTTAGTTTCAGTACTGATCTAGGCACCAGAGAAATTTTAGGATCATGTTATAGCCAAGACCCCATGCAATTAATCCAACTGTCATAGTAGTATCCTAAATTATTATTCTTATTGTTGAAGGTTAATACTGTAAAAGAGTTGTGGGCCCATTCATGCTACTCTGTATGCTTGAATAGACTAGTATCTAATTAAACTGAAACACCTTTCATGGTTTCCCCAAATTTCAAGGACAAAGTTTAGATGGGAAAAAGTTAGTTTTGTTGCTGTTCTCATTAAGCAGTCATCTACATTTTCCCAAACATATATTTTTTTTCTAAAGCAGATAGAAAAATAAAATGCAAACGTATTTTGCTAGAGGTGGTACCTTCTGCTTTAATCACTTTTTAACAGAGTTGGAAGGGACCATGGAGGTCATCTAGTCCAACCCCCTGCTCAAGCAGGAAACCCTATACCATTTCAGACAAATGGCTGTCCAGTCTCTTATTGAAAATCTCCAGTGTTGGAGCACTCACCGCTTCGGGAGGCAGGTTGTTCCACTGGTTAATTGTTCTCACTTTCAGGAAATTTCTCCTTAGTTCTAGGTTGCTTCTCTCCTTGATTAGTTCCCATCCGTTGCTTCTTGTCCTGCCTTCAGGGGCTTTGGAGAATAGCTTGACTCCCTCTTCTTTGGGGCAGTCCCTGAGTACTGGAACACTGCTATCATGCCACACCTAACCCTTCTCTTCACTAGACTAAGCAAACTCAGTTCCTGCAACTGTTCTTCATATGCTTTAACCTCCAGTCCCTTAATCATCTTTATTAATACACTTCCAAGAAACGCTAGTTATTTTTCCTAATAATCGCCAATTTTCAGTGAAGGAAACACAATACCGGAGCAGTCTTTCAAAATGTCTAGCTTCTGCTTGTGCAATGTGCCAACCTGCTCCAGCCCCATCACGTTGCAAGGAGGGTTTTTTTCATGTGATGCTAGCACTTCCGTAGCGGTAACCACAATTAAATATATATTAGAGCTCTCTGTGCGCGTTTGGCTGCAAGCTCACATTTTTAAGATTCCAGAGAACTGCAGTATGTCTCATACGTAAATTATTTTCTTTTTCTTTCCCCAAACCACACCATTTTGGAGTTACTTCACTGCTTATTTAGATTTTGTGCCATGAACATTGCTTTGATGCTACCATGGCAGGTTTTTCTTTTTCCAGCATTCACCCGGGGTGAATTCTGTATGTTAAATTTGTTTGACACTTGGGTCATTTCCCACCCCCCCTTTTATAAAACATCAATCTTCTTTCTTTTTTGTTGTTATTAGCACTGGATGTAATTTTTGTGTGTGTGTGTGTTTTTCTGTTTTGTATTTTAGTCTTGTTGATAAAACAAAGTAAATATATTTTAAAAAAGAAACTTAAACTTTATAGAATATTACCTCCCTCTTTTGAGAGGCCATTCTTAGTTATATCAGCTTTCTGAAGAGTTAGACAGATTGTTTTTCCTATTAAGTAATCCCTTCCTGAACCGGAAGATGTTAATGATCGGATTATGGGATGGGGTCAGCTGTTGGACTCTCCATCTTCATTACCCCTTCATCCTTTAAGGAACGGTTGCTGGAATTAGGTATGAAGAGAAGGACGAGGAGCGACATGATAGCAGTGTTCCAATATCTCAGGGGCTGCCCCAAAGAAGAGGGAGTCAAGCTATTTTCCAAAGTGCCTGAAGGCAGGAGAAGAAGCAACGGATGGGAACCAATCAGGGAGAGAAGCAACCTAGAACTAAGGAGAAACTTCCTGACAGTTAGAACAATTAACCAGTAGAACAACCTGTCTCCAGAAGCAGTGAATGCTCCAACACTGGAAGTTTTTAAGAAGAGACTGGACAGCCATTTGTCCAAAAGGGTATAGGGTTTCCCGCCTGAGCAGGGATTGGCCTAGATGACCTCCAAGGTCCCTTCCAACGTCATCATCATCATCATTATTATTATTATTATTACTGCCTAATTTTAAACACCTTACCTTGTCCAAGTCTTGCACCCAAGATAGCCTCCTTGGCGGTTCCGAAGCCCAATTCTCGGCAGGCCACGCTGGCGTCATGTAAGTCCCACCCGTCATCACAAATGGTTCCCCACTCTCCATTCATCAACACTTCAAGGCGGCCTTCTCCAACCTGGGCTCCACCCTTTAGCCTCACCAGAAGGTGCTAAAAAAGAATGGGAAAATCTTTGTCACTTAGTTACGTCATTGTCAGAGGCAATTTTTGCTTATTTGGTTGTCTGTCTTTAAGCCAACTCATCCACATCAATGCACCTTCTGGCACAAATCACAGATAGAATAAAGACAGAACTTGACGTATGGTCATATGTGGGACCAGAACTTCCATCACTAAGCAGTGCAGACATTTAAGTAATTTCACACCTGATTTTTCACGTTTTTTTTTTGCCATGAATTGCCTTTCCTTGCCTTTCCTTTCCTTGCCTTTCCTTGCCTTATCACAAACCTGAATACTTTGTTAGATCCACCGACACAAGCATCAGAGTTGGAATCTCAAGACCTTATTAATAGCAAGAATAGGGGTCTCCGGGTAAAGAATTGTATTTATACTTATATATAATAAGAATCAGGTTATATAGAATAAGAATCAGGATCTAATATAATGTCTTAGTCTGGAATCTTTCAGTTGATTCATAATTCCAGATCCAGCCAACCTAAATGGTACCATTAAGTCTATGCCGTGATCACTATTTTTGTTACCAACTTAAGAAATCATACGTGGCAATTTTCAGCTTTTTAAATATGAGTGAAGATCTGCCAACAATGGTGCTAACTCAGAAATAGTTGGCAGCATCAACTATCCATTCTACATTAAAAACAAATAAGTCTTACTCGTCTTTCTTTTGCTGTCACAGTGTGTTAATAAGCTGCAAATCCACCCTTACATAAAGTTCAGGAATTCTAATGCACAACCGTCCACATTATCATTTACATAATAGGAAAGTTGTCTGTTTGGAAGAACACAAAGCAACAGTCACTTGGCGTGAACAAAAGAATTTGGAACAAGAATTAGGCGACATTTTGCCAAGTGCTTCACCCCTTCCAGCGATAAATGAAGTTTGTGCAGTTCTGAAACGTTCTGAGTTAAAGCAGGGGAAAATTATAAATAAGGCTCTGCAGAATGTAATTCTTAGCATTTTCCAGGTAAACACGAGCAACCGAGCAACTGTGCTTGAAAAATAAATGCAGTGTTTTAAACATGATGGCAGTGCCTTGAAAATATTGTTAGTGTTCCTTGAGGAGGAGCAGGAAATATACATGTACGCCTTGGAATGTGGAACTTTGGAAAATAATCTGCAGCGGAGAGAGTGTTTGGGGCACTATAAATTATTTGGAATTGGGAGAAAAGCTTGGTTATGACTGGCTCTAAAATGTATCCTACCCTTCACAATGTTTTTTTTAAAAAATGTGGTAATCTTATTTAAGAATTCTATACTGTACAAGGCATAGTCAAAAAGAAGAGAAGGTCGGAGGAAGAGGAGGAGGAGGAGGAGGAGAAGGAGGAGGAGGAGAAGAAGAAGAAGAAGAAGAAGAAGAAGAAGAAATAGTAGAGGAGGAGGAAGAAGAAGAATAAGAGGAGGAGAAGGAGGAGGAGGAGGAGGAGGAGAAGAAAGGAAGAAGAAGAAGAAAGGAAGAGGAAGAGGAAGAAAAGGAGAAGAAGAAGAGGAGGAAGAGAAAGAGAAGAAGAAGAAGAAGAAGAAGAAGAAGAAGAAGAAGAAGAAGAAGAAGAAGAAGAAGAAGAAGAAGAAGAAGAAGAAGAAGAAGAAGAAGAAGAAGAAGAAGAAGAAGAAGAAGAAGAAGAAGAAGAAGAAGAAGACGACGACGACTTGGTATACATCACAAAGTATTGTGAAGAATACTATCTTCTACAAACTTAATGTGTGCCTTATCCCATCACTGGATTCTAGCCAGTTATGTTCACAGTTCTGTAAGTAATGACCATATATGGACAAAGAATCCATGATTAGCTAGAATATTTTATCCCAATAGAATTTGGTCCCTGACTGAGCAGATTTTGAAGCTAAGGAGTAGCTGAGTAAACTTACTCAGGCTATACTGAGACTACGCAGTGTTTAGCAGATTTGACATTTTTTCCTAAGATTATTTGAAATGCAAAGGTTTGTGATTTTAATACAAACAAATCCAATTCACAGCTAGCAATATACTCCATGCGAAATTCAACTTCCTTGTAAAACCAAGGAGAATTTCTTCCACTCACCTGAGCACGGAAAGCTTTGCCGAAGCCACTGTGGCTGCCAGGGGAAAAAGCTAGTCCAGGGCTGCAGCTTACCACTGCAGGCATCCCATTCTCACAGGTAACGTTCCCGCCAAGCGTCATGATCCGATCACCCATTTTGCAACTAAAGAGATGTGATTCGGTGCCTTTGCAATTCACAGAATAAGCCCAGTATTTATGTTTTCTTCTGCTTGCTGATCTCCTGGAAGAGAAGGAAGAATACCGCAGTGGTTAAGAACTCACCGCTAAGATAAGAATGGAGAAGATCTGTCACTGACCGGAAGCATGGAGGCCAGGACATCTTCGCGTCCAGGCCAGAGGAGTTCACACAACCAAGCAGGCAAGCATAATTGGGTCTACTACAACTCACCATGGCCACCTCGCCATGGAACAACTTGCCACCGGAAAAGGGTTGCCCTAATATCGAAGGAAGGAATAGTGGAATAGAATCATTATACAAAATGGGAAGGACAAAAATTAAAATAATTTTTAAAATATTTTAAATCATTACGTCGAATTGATGAATTGTCCCGCAGCAAGTTGGCTGCAGCGAATTGGCGGTGACAAGTTCACCCTGGCAAGCAATATCACTTGCTCCCCTACACCAGAATCTGGTTTTGGGGATGTATTTTAAATTCCCCTAAGTCACTGGTTCTCAACCTTTTTCAGGTTGAGACCCCACTTGCCCCGCCCATGCACGGTGCGCCCCCGGCGCGTGCGCGTGCACGTTGGGCCAATCCGCGCATGCGTGGCGTGCGCGCGACAAATAAAACAAACCAAAAACAAAATGGCGGACCGCGACGGGCTGAACTGTGCATGTGCGGCGCGCGCGCGGCGCAAAAAAACCCAAAATGGTGGAACGCAACAGCCCGAACCGCGCATGCGCGGTGCACGCGACGGCCCGAATCGCGCATGCGTGGTGCGCGCGCGACAAAAAAAAACAAAAAAACCCCCAAAAAACAAAAAAACAAAATGGCGGACCGCGGTGTCCGGCGACCCCCGTGAAATGGTCATTCGACCCCAAATGGGGTCACGACCCATAGGTTGAGAACCGCTGCCCTAAGTCTTAAGATATTTATTTGGTCCCCAGTTCCTTTCCCCGGAAAAGCAAAATGCAGAAAAGAATTAAGGGGTGGAATGTTTTAGCCCTGACATTCAGGGGCGGTTTACTGTAGATGCTGGTGGACTATACTTTTTACAATCTGGGTTAAGCCAACTGAGCTCTACAGCAAAGATAGTTACTCGATGTACATTATGGCTAGACAGAAATGTCATACAGGTACTCCTTGACGTACGACCACAACGAAGCCCAAAATTTATATGGTTACGTGAGACAGCTGTTAAATGAATTTTGCTCCATTTTACGACCTTTCTTGCTACAGTTGCTAAGTGGATCACTGCAGTTATTAAATCAGAAACACACTGGTGAAGTGAATCCGGGTTCCCCATTGATTTTCCTTGCAGGAAATCGCAAAATGGGATCTCATGGTTCCAGGACACTGCAACCGTCATAAGTACATGTCAGTTGCCAAGCATCTGAATTTTGATGATGTAATTATGGGGACGCTGCAATGGGCATAAGTGTGAAAAACGGTCATAAGTCACTTTTTTTCAGGGGTGTTGTAACTTGGAACGGTCACTAAACAAGCTGTTGTAAGTTGAGGACTACCTTCCCTGTTCCTCCTCTAGGATTAACCAATGAACCATAGCGTCTATTTTGATGGGAGAAAAACAATCAGTTGAGGAACAATCCCTTTGGTTTATCTGCTAGTTCGGAACAGAACCTTCTATGGCCTCACTGTGGAAGCCCTCAAGGATTACGTTCAAGGGGTAAAGATAAAGAGGTTGTGACACGTTATGGATAATTTAGGCAATCGTTTCCTCACACAGCTTCCAAGTCCTTCAGATAAGACTAAAAGAAAAGAGAGACACCAACTTCGCTTTTCCACTAGTCTGGGAAAACACAAGCCAGATCTCCAAATATGTCGTCTGGAAGAGAAATCCGGTAAAAGACTGTCAACAACTTTGGGAGGCTCAAAAGATTAATAGGAACCATTTGAAAGGAACACATGAGCTCTGCCCACAGTCTCTGTGGCAATCTTTCATACAATTCCTGGATACAAGAGAGGGGAATAAATCACGTTGGATTACCATTTGTCAAAACCAACAACTGTTTTGTTACGGAAGGAAATAAGATGGCCTTAATTTAGGACCTGTACATAAAATCCACTTTGGTGATTTTGAAATTACCCAAAGAATTAAATATGGCATCAATATTATAGGTTGGCAGACTTAGACGTAGTGCAAGCATCACCAATGATTACTAACACTACCTTTATTGTAAAGTTACATTAACAGGCTCTTGCAAATCTAAAAAATACATCTCTCTTCCCCCGACTTTACGGTCCAAGGAACTTGGGAAGGTCTTTCTGAGACATAGAGAATAGAATAGAATAGAATAGAATAGAATAGAATAGAATAGAATAGAATAGAATAGAATAATAGAATAGAATAGAATAGAATAGAATAGAATGGAATGGAATGGAATGGAATGGAATGGAATGGAATGGAATGGAATAGAATAGAATAGAATAGAATAGAATAGAATAGAATAGAATAGAATAGAATAGAATAGAATAGAGCTGAAAGGGACCTTGGAGGTCTTCTAGTCCAGCCCCCCACTTAAGCAGGAGAACCTACATCATCTCAGACAGGTGATTGGCTAATCTTTTCTTAAAGATCTCCAGTGATGGGGCGCCCATGATTTCTGGGGGCAAGCTGTTCCACTGGTTGATTGTCTTCACTGTCAGGAAGTTTCTCCTTAAATCCAGGTTGCTTCTCTCCTTAATCAGTTTCCAACCATTGCTTCTTGTCCTTCCCTCTGGTGCTCTGGTGAACAACCTGGCCCCCTCTGACTTGTGGCAGCCCCTCAAATACTGAAACACTGCTATCATGTCTCCCCTATTTCTTATTTTCTTTAGACTAGCCAAACCCAAGTCCCGCAGCTGTTCTTCATATCTTTTAGCCTCCAGGCCTTTGATCATCTTATATATGCTAGACCCCTAGCTTAGCTGGCTCTTATCTGTCCATTGCCTAGACTTCTGCTCCTTCTCCTAATCCAGTCTCTCAAGGCCATTCTCACAGACCATCAACAAGTTGAGCATTCTTGAAATCATAGGGAGCATTTTAGTAAAGTCTTATTGCAGAATAAAGAATAAATCAGAGAACTTAAATCAGAAATACGTGAATTTTTTTAAAATGTTTAAAAACATTGTATATCAGTTGGAATACCTAAAAGGGAACTTGGAAACTAACTACTTAAAGTTTTAGTAATTTCCCTTTTTTAAATTGATATTTCTAAATAACAAAATAGTGGACTTTGACACTCAGCTTGAAGATTCAAAGAGTCCTAAAATCCTTTTCCAAAACAACCATGTATTTTGTTTTTAGAGTTAATTTTCATCAAGATTATGCTGAACATTAACTGTACAACTTCTATAAATTCTTTGTCCGTATTAAATGATTTATAACATTTATTTTTTTTAAATGATTAAAAAGCAATACAAAATGCGGTTTAGGGGTTATGAAAGTTAAGGGAAACTTCTAAATTAGTTCAGTTGTGTCATGCTAAAAAAAAAAATCCCTATCCAATTTCCAGTTGTAAGTTAGTCAGTGAGTCAATCTTTTTTTTTGTCCAAGCTTGTAAATAATATTGGAATTCAACTATACCTATGAGTGAAAGACACAAACTCCTTCTAATTTAGATATTTAATATTGGCTCACAGGTAGTCAAGTAGCTATGGCGGAGCCAAAACTTTTAGATCAGAAATAGAATGCTTCTGAATATCAGAGAGAGAGATAATATGCTTTCTCACAATGTGCTAAGATATTGCACGATTTGCTTGGTTTTCATTTAATATCATGTGCAAACACTACTGTGTTTTAAACCCAAGTTCTAATTAAGCGTGATGTTTATGGAGTCAGTCAACATGGCGGCTATTTCCCCCCAAACTGGCCATCCCAACTGGAAATCTGAGGAAATGCAATCCCCAAATATCAGAAGACTAAAAGAGAATGGGGAAAATGCTCAGAAAAATATTACATTCTCGACTAACCAGACCCCCTTTTCACTTCCTGGGATGACAGAAGCCACGGCCTTTTTGCAGTACTCTTATAACTTTGAACAGTCACTAAGCAAACGGTTGTAAGTCAAGGGCTAAGGGTCCTTGACCACCAACCATTCAGAGCTGGTGGTATTAATGGACCTAAGTCTATTCAGCAAGACTATTCTTACTCTTTTCTGCATAGTTGACTGAGCTCAAGAAAACAGCAGAAAAGCAAACGGCCAGATTTTCCAACTTGATCCCCCCCCCCTTTAACATACATCGTCCTGCAAGCAGAAATTAAATGACATTCCAAACAGCAAGTTTGGCAGCCAGGATTGGGATGAACGAAGCTGTTTGCTTTAGCAAAAAGTCCCATCTGTGAATCATTTCTCCCTCCCCCAACACCAGGCTCCTCAGCTCCACATGGGTTACCTCAGCACCTAAATGCTGTGGTCAGATTCAAAAAGAAATGAAAACGCTCAGCTTGGCAGGCAAATCTGTCCTTTTTTTTTCATAGACCGCCAACAGAAGCATGAAGCCAGCTTATTGGAAGAGCGCCCCAGCTGCAGACTGGCTCCCCAGCTGCAGAACCACAAGGGCAGTGGAAGATCCCACTCCGTGGGCAGAGCAATTTATGACAGCAGCACGGGGTAGAAGGAGGCCAGAGGGATGAGAAAACAGATTAACCAAGGCCTCTGGAGTCATGTGTAAAAAGAACTGGCTCCAAGTGACTGGAGAAGACATGAACTATCCTTTCCTCCCCTTGACTATGCAAGTAGTCCTTGAGTTACAAACCACAATTATACCCAAAATGTCTGTGGGTAAGTGAGACATTGGTGAAACGAATCGCCACAACTAATCAAGGAGAGAACCAACCTAGAACTGAGGAGAAATTTCCTGACAGAACAATTAATCAGTGGAACCACCTGCCTCCAGAAGTTGTGAATGCTCCAACACTGGACGTTTTTAGGGGTTCCTGCCTGAGCGGGGGGGGGGATGGGGAGGAGGGGTTGGACTAGAAGTCCTCCAGGGGACCCCTTCCAACTCTTTTATTCTGTGATTCTGAATTTTGCCCCATTTTATAACCTCTCTTGCTGGAGCTGCGAAGTGAACCACAGCAATGGTGACACAGTCGTTAATGTGACTCACTGCAGTTGTTAAGTTAGACACACGGTTGTTTAGTGAAATCTGGCTTCCCCGTTGATTTTGCTTGTCAGAAGGTTGCAAAAGGGGATCACGTGACCCTGGGACTCTGCAACCGTCATAAATAATAATAATAATAAAAATAAAATAATAATAATAATAATAATAATAATAATAATAATAATAATAATAATAATAATAATAATAATAATAATAATAATAATAATAATAAAGTTGGAAAGGACCTTAGAGGTCATCAAGTCCAACCCCCTGCTCAGGCAGGGAACCCTATACCATTTCAGACAAATGGCCGTCCAGTCTCTTCTTAAAAACGTCCAGTGTTGGAGCATTCACCGCTTCTGAAGGCAGGTTATTCCACTGGTTAATTGTTCTCACTGTCAGGAAGTTTCTCCTTAGTTCTAAGTTGCTTCTCTCCTTGATTAGTTTCCATCTGTTGCTTCTCTTCCTGCCTTCAGGTGCTTTGGAGAATAGCTTGACTGCCTCTTCTTTGGGGCAGCCCCTGAGATACTGGAACACTGCTATCATATCCCCCCTCGTCCTTCATTAAACTAGACATACCCAATTCCAGCAGCTGTTCCTTATATGTTTTAGCCTCCAGTCCCCTAATCATCTTTGTTGCTCTTCTCTGCCCTCTTTCTAGAGTCTCAACATCTTTTTTACATCGTGGAGACCAAAACTGGATGCCGTATTCCAAGTGTGGCCTTACCAAGGCCTTGTAAAGTGGTATTAATACCGTAGGAGTCAACTGCCAAGCGTCTGAATTTTGATCATGTGACCATGGGGATGCCACAACGGTCATTAAGTCTGGAAAAAGGATGATAAGTTACTTTTTTCAATGCTGTCATAACTTCCAACAGTCATTAAATGAACTGTGTTAAGTCAAGGAGAATGCAAATCCACAACAGCAGGTTTCTGAAAGAAGCAAGGGGGATGCTACTGGCTGGCTTGCAACAGTGAGAAGTTCAGACATTCCTTTGCTGCGTTTTCAAGCTGAGTAGCTTTGGGTCAGCTGCTAAGGATGGTCAGGAAAGGGATAAATGATTGCTTGTCCTTCTTTGCTTCTAATGAAGGCCCCTTTTGCTCTCTCCTGCAGCGTGCAATTGGACAACTACAGGAGATTTAGTCCACATTACTGTGCAAACAATACATATAATGGAGACGACACAAGGCATGCGTGTTTACAGGAGCTGATGATAATTAAGCAAACTTGGCTGATTCCAAATGTCTAAACATTGTCAAGTCAGGAAACTTTACAGCTGTAGTACAGCCTGGAGAATAAAAATAGATTGGAAAATGGAAACGGCAAACTAGGTCATCATGAAGTGAAGAAAACTTCAGAGCATGTTCATGAAGTTACCATGACGTCAACCTACTTAAGGACGTTTTGGCCTTAACTTTCATGGGAGTTGAATGATGAGATTAGTGCATACCCCTGGGATTAAACAATGCAGGTAGTCCTCGATTCACAACAGTTCATTTAGCCACTGGGCACAGTTACAACGGCACTGAAAAAAGTGACTTAATTGTTTTTCACACTTGCAGCATCCCCACGGTCACGTGATCAAAATTTAGATCATCATTGGTGATGATCATTCACTTTTAAGCAACTGCGTCTCCTTCTGAGCTTCTCTGGGAATTTGTTGGGCTGAAGAAAAGGAGACAAATGAATCACACTGAAGAGGACATTTTCCTACTTTCAGCTGACCGATGTGACCCCACTGAAGAGAGGAAAGACTGAGTCACCAAGCCCGAAGCCCATTCCCTCAGGACAGGCAGTTGTGATTCAACTTACAGAGCAGATAACCAGATTTATTCTGAGTGAGCAGTTAAGCAGGCCATTCCACCCCCACATTCGGTAAAGCAGCAACCAGTTCACATGAAGCTAGAGACATGGGCAGGATGGAGACTAGAGACCTCAAGAAAGCTCAAACACTGTTGTAGACATGTGATTGTTTATCCCCCACGTGTAAAACAAAACATGCCAGGCCATCTAGAATCACTTCGATACCAATGAAGTATAAATATTGTTGTGAGTGTCCCTAGACCAGCTTGGGAAGTATCAGAGGATGAGGATCAGCAGCCAGGCCCCTCTGGGTGTTTTCCCCTCCCGGCAGCCGAGGAAGAGCAGCCAGGCCCCTCTGGGTATCTTCCCCTCCCGGCAGCTGAGACAGACAGGGAGGAGATTTACAGGCAGTCTGGGTCAGATTCGCAAAGTGAGGGGTCAGATTTGGAGCAAGAAGATAGATGGCTTGATCCGAGATTCCGAAGGTTTGATAAACGAAGGTGTCAGTTAAGTGGGAAAAGGAAGTAATGGGGGGAAGTGACGTATCGGAAACTATATTAGAAGGGGACAGAGAGACTACGCCTTTGTCACGAGCAACGTTAATCAAGGAGTAGCCTGATATCTGGAGCCGTGCGTTTGACTTCAGTCTTCTGATGTTTTGGAAATCTACGGGAGAATAATGAGGCCTTGGACAATGTGATAAAGAGTGAGTTAATTGGAAGGTGTGGAAGGAGCATGTGTTAATCTAAATGTAAATACATGAGACTTGGCTGTTTCTGCCAGCAAAATGCCAGCAGCGTGCTTTGAAGTGAATTCTTTTGAAATGTGTTAAATAAACCTCTTAAAGACATATTTATGTGGATTTTAATGAGCTGAGAGGGGCCAGACAGAACAAATATATTATACATAAAACCCTAGGATGGACTTAAGAAATCACTGTGAGCTGCTAGTTAAGGATTCCATTCCTTAAAGCCTCCTTTTTTCTTTTACTTTCATTATTTTTCACCAACAAGTATCTGAAATGTGATCAATGAAATCCTGCAAAGAAGAAACTCTAGGAAAAAAAAAATCCTTCATGGAAACTTGAAGAGCAAACATGGGAAGCTGAAACCTGGTACCCCTCAGACCTCCCTCTAACTTTGGATAGGACAAACTGTTCAAATGATTGCTCAAGAGAATATGCTTTACAGCTGTCCGAAGGCCTCTTTTTGTCAAAAGCGATGAAGGGAATTAAGAGTTGAAGCCCTTCAGACATTGACAACAAAACACACAGAAACTACCAGATTTTTTTCCAACTCCCGTTGGGAAAGGGCTGGTTCCAAATAGATCTGCATCTGCATTGCATTCTTGAAGTTCAAGACGGTAACCAACCCTTTGAAAAGTTCCTCTTACTTGTAGGATCTGATGTTGTATTTCTTCTCTGTTGGAAATCCAAACATGCCGCAAACAACACGGGAGTTTTTGATGCTCCAGTTTTTGTCGCAGATCTGCTTCCAAGTGCCACCTTCTTTGATCTCCACGTAACCCTCCGTTACAGGGATGTGTTTGCGAGAGGCTGAAAAGACAGCTCGTATTCGGACATCTTCCACTTTGATGTTTGTGTTCTAAGGATTGTAAGGAAGATAAGAGGGGGGGTTTTTTTTAGACACAGGCCACTGGAATATGTAAAGGCCAGAAGGGAAAAATATCCTTTAAACCAACCAACCAACCAATCAACCAACCCCCTTTAAAGAGTTGTGGCGTAGTGCTTCATAGAGGTCACTAGATGATTTTGAACAAACCACTTCCTTTTGGCCCAACCTTCACCACAAACTTATCTAAGATAACTTTGGCAAAATGTTGATGGAATATGTCAAGGACCAAATCCACAGTGGTGGTTCCCAGCCAATCATCTACATCCCACTAAAACTTAGAAATCAAAGTGAAGCACTGAAAGTTCAACAAAGCATGTAAGATAGCACAAACACCATAAGTAAATAGCATTTACCACAAATACTAGGTATTATTATAATAATAGGGCTACTCGTGAATCAGGAGGTATTTAAAAGAGGAGTTTGAGAAAGTGTGTCTTGAAAATTCCTGCCTGTTTTCCAAGCTTCTGAAAAAAGAGGCAGCTGCTTTAATGAACTTTCCACCTCAGGGATGGGAAGTGTCACAGCAACATGGCATGATGCGTCTGAAGGAGGTTGCTAATCCTGGGGGGAAAGTTGAGTTTTGAAAGGCAAATTTTCTGAGGGAAGTTTAATGGAAGCCTACAGATCAATTTTGGTCTTTAACATTTTTATTAAAAGAGGGGAAAAAATGTGAGTCATTAATTTTGGTAGACTCGGTTTTAATCGTAGAGGCATCCTCAGGTTGAATTCAGTTCCCAGAGAGTGTGTGACATTGCCATATCATTTTCTTGGCAACAATATGGAAATATTTATCATTGCCATCTTCTGGGGTGGTTTTTTAATTTGTCAATCTAGGCCACAGCGTGACACTTTATAAAGGTCCCATCCAGTAACAGACAAGTTGCTTCCAGGAGCTGTAAACAAGTAGAACTGGGGTTGCCCCACACAAATTATTTGTAGTTTGATCTGGTTTAACAGAAAAAAAATCTATTCATAATTTGCTGGGAAAGAGTGACACTCTTCACTTCATTATGCTTGCCATTTTTTCCTGTATGATGTATTGTAACATCTTTGATTATTGTGAGTTGTTGGGAGTCAGGTGCATGCATAAATGCATCAATAAATAAATCTAGAAGGATAAAATACCAGAAACAGATAAATTAAGCTTGTGCACTAAAATTGGTCAATTTCTTTCCAGTAATACTGGATAGAAAATTTCACTTCTCCAAAAGTTGTTGAATCATGACTTCAGTTGCCACAACTATCTTGGGAGTTGTTGTTTAGCAAACTTTTTTTTAATATAAATATTTTATTAATTTTCTATTTTTACAATCAAGTGCTTAATAGACAACGTGATGACTGAGTCCATTAGTAATTCCTTCTTCCAATTAAATTCAATATTATACCATCTAATATATCCTCTCTTCTTCCAGTAATAGACATTTTTCCACACTAAGCAAATACAATTCTTATTGTTGTTAATAAATATACAGTTGAATATCAGCATTTGTTATAGTTTTCTAATAGTAACAATAATATCAGTTTAGAATATCTTTTCCAACCGTTTAATATTTTTATAAATGATTTGGATAAGGGAATTGAGGGGAAACTGATCAAATTTGCAGATGACACAAAGCTAGGAGGGATTGCAAACACCAGAGCAGAGAGAGAAAGGATTCAAAAAGATTTAGAGAAAGTCGAACAATGGGCTGCAACTAATAAAATGGTATTTAACAAGGAAAAATGCAAGGTACTACATCTGGGTAAGAAAAATGAAAAAAGCACATATAGTATGGGAGGAATCCAGCTGAGCAGCAGTACATGTGAAAAGGACCTCGGTGTCCTAGTGGATCATTGATTGAACATGAGGCAACAGTGCGGAGCAGCTGCAAAAAAGGCAAACACGATCCTGGGGTGTATCGGGAGAGGCATAGAGTCCAGATCATGTGAAGTTATTATTCCCCTCTACTCTGCCTTGGTCCGACCTCACCTGGAGTACTGTGTCCAGTTCTGGTCACCCCAGTTCAAGGAAGACACTGACAAACTGGAGCAGGTTCAAAGGAGAGCTACCAAGATGGTGAACGCTCTACAAACCATGTCCTATGAGGAACGGTTAAAGGAATTAGGAATGTTTAGTCTACAGAAAAGAAGACTGAGAGGAGACATGATAGCTGTCTACAAATACCTGAAGGGCTGTCACAGAGCAGAGGGATCAGCCCTGTTCTCACTTGCCCAAGGAAGGACTAGAAACAATGGGATGAAACTGCAGGGGAAAAGATTCAGATTAGATGTTAGAAAAAAATTTCTAACAGTAAGGGTGATCAACCAGTGGAACAGGTTGCCACAGGAGGTGGTGAGCTCCCCTTCGATGGAGGTCTTCAAGCAGAGACTGGACAGCCATCTGTCTGGGATGGTTTAGGGAATCCTGCCTTGAGCAGGGGGTTGGACTCGATGACCCAGGAGGTCCCCTCCAACTCTACGATTCTATGATTCTATGATTCTATGATTCAACCAAAACATATCTTAATTGCATTTGCACTCCATATCCATTTATTCAGTTCGTATCGTATTCTTGCTTTTTTCAATGTTAATTTTTCATCTATGTTCAAAATATCCCAATCATTTATAACTTCAAAACAAGTTATATTTGGGTAAAACCGAAAGCTTCCCTTATTCAAACTTCTTAACATTTTCTTATTTCCCTTTTCATAGCAAGATATAATATTCTGATTACAAATCTTATCTATCCAGTTATAATAATACTTCTATTTCTAGCAATCTCGCAACCTTTGAGAGTCACAGCTCCCCACCCTTCACCCTTATGGCTTCCTCTCGCTAAAGGCCATTGGTAGAAACATTTAATCCATGATTTTATAAAAGCTCCTGTGCTTATTATGTATTTTGCTTGGGAGAACAGCGCGGAGTGCTGAAACTATGAAGGATGAGTCACCGAAGTGAGGTATTTCCATATTTCTGCCTACGTGAGACTTAACAGCAGAGCCAATCCCAGAGGGCATTGGTTTGGGGAAGACTGAGTAGACTTGGAAAAAATGCTCTTTGCTGCACCAATAAGCAGCTAAAAAGGGAACTAAATCCAGAGAAGGTTTGTGTAAGCAAGGCAGTGTCTCTATTTCATGACATCAGGGCTGTGGAATTCTTCTCTTCCCATTTATAAATGCAATACCTCCAAAGGGCAAAAGGATTTCAAATGCTTCTGATAGACAATTGGAAAATAAAAAGTTTTCAATGGAAGTTGAACTTCACCCAATCCACCCTTTATCCGTGCCCGCGTGAAATCAACGGAAAAGATGAAGCTTGTGCTAAGCTGTCAGCACTGATTTTCGGAGCCAAAGAGACTCATTTAAGCAAGACAACAGCCATTGTGTAGAGGAAATACAACACATTTCCCATTTCAAAGTGATACTGGCTTGCCACGATTATAGTCATAAACCTGAAATTAAAAAGATATTTACCAATTTAGGTAAAACACTTTTGACAATTTTAATGTCCCTGTTGTGATTGGCTAATAGGTTTGTGTATCATTACCCCCAAAAGAAACACTTTTGCTTAATTTGGAGGTAATTTTACCCAGGTTTGCCAAGTACTGGGCTTAACAGACCCAATCCTTCATACAGTCTACCCACCCTCCCTGTAATTTGCTCTTCTCTGTTCTCCTTCCTGTTCCTCAGCATCTTTCTGATGTTTGAACAAAACTGGCCCAGCAAGTACCAATGTAGCCTAAAGCCTAAAGCAGAGCTGTTACTTCCTGTGGGATTTCTCCGACCCTCCCGGCCTTCCAAAAGAATTTAAAAACCTACCTCTGCCGGCAGGCCTGGGGATGATTGTTGATTGTGGTGTGATTGATGAGTATGTATGGGGTTTTTATTTTTAATGTTTCTTGTTCGGATTTGTTGCAATTGTTTTTATATATATGTTGTGAGCCGCTCCGAGTCTTCGGAGAGGAGCGGCATACAAATCCGAATAAATAAATAAATAAATAAATAAATAAATAAATAAATAAATAAATAAATAAATAAATCAATCAATCAATCAATCTCAGTATTACAGTATTGGTCCATTCAAAAATGCCTTGGCTCTTTTGGCAGCTGCCCCACATTGCTGGCTCATGCTTCATGCGTGGTTTACCAGAACAGATGCTAGAAAAGAAATTAATGTGCAAAGCTCAAAAGGATCTGCAGTTCCAGCCATCAGTTATAATCTTTCTCTCTCTGTAGCATATGGATTTTGTGGCCTGGAAGGGCTGCTGTTCTGCTTGGGCAAGCCAACATATGGAGTGAGAAAAAGCAAAGGAAAAACACAGCTCAGTTTGGGTGTTGAAGAGCAGCTGCTGGATCATGAGGTCTGGTGAGTTGACTTGGCTGCTAGCCAGGGCTGGTGTGAGGAGATTTTGAGTCAGTAGTCCCGTTGGAGCCGTGAGGTGCCTAAGTATCAGGGACCTGAGCCCAGGGGGGGACACTCACTTCTCACTGGGACATGCTCCAAAAATTGGAGAGAGAGACAGAGAGAGCAGGAAGGAGTAGAGGAAGGAGAGGAGAGTAAATGTTTGTGGCTGGAGTGTACGGACAAGCTGGAGAGCAGTTGGAGAGTAAAGTGAAGTGAATTGTGCAAGGCATGAATTGGTTCCTGCTTGAAGACAGGAAAAGAACAGTCCAGGGAAGCCTTCCATGGAAGAAGGGAAGACCCAGAGGGACAAGCTCCACCCAAGACCCAAGAGGGAAAGGAGGGATTTGGCTGATGCAGGGGGCAGCTTCACCCAAGACCAGGGAGAAGATGGAGAGAATCAACTGCTAGAAGAAAATCCACGACTGAAGGGGCGAGAGGGAAGAAAACTGGGCAGACAATCCTGAGAGAAGTTCTTCCACTAATGCAGAAGCAAAAGGTAATCAGCTGCAAACTCTGCTGGCCTTATATCTACCGGTAAAGGTTTCCCTTGTCCAGTTGTGTCCAACTCTAGCGGGCAATGCTCATTTCCATTCCTGAGCTGAGGGGCCAGCATTCTCCAAAGATGCTTCTGTGGTCATGTGGCCAGCATGACTATACGCCGAGACACAAGGAACGCTGTTACCGTCCCATCTTAATGGTACCTATTTATCTACTTGCATTTGCATGCTTTAGGTTGGCAGGAGCTGGGCAAGCAGTGGAGCCCACCCGATTGTGCCATGCTTGGGTCTTGAACCCAGGATGTCAGCTGACAAACTCAGCGTCTTTAACCACTGAGCCACGAGCCCCCCTGGACTTAGATCTACTAAGCTTTTATAGTTGACTCCAGATCTCCTAATTCCTGGTTCAACAGTCAGCCATGATACTTCACTGATTCTCTGCTTAAAGCTAGAACATAACAGATTTGGACAATTGCCATGTTAATTGCAGTGTGGAGAATTAGATTTCATATAATATCCTTTCTCCTTTTTTCCAATTCTTTTTTAAACCACCTATTCTTTTTTCTCATGGAGTATTTCCTGTGGTCATGCAATAACCACATTGTTTAAAGTTTCCATTGTAGTTGTTAACATAATTGACAGTGATAGATTTTCTAATAATTGCACACGGAATGGGGGAATTGGACTAAAAAATGAAATTTAGGAGGAAAAAATAAATGACCATAGCAAGCTTATCTCATTGATTTGGAATATGAGTTGCCTAAATGTTCACACCACACTGTGTAAGCTGCTAACACATTTGGCAACTGAAAATTATTTATGGTATTATTATTAATACCACGCCTGAAAAGTTGATGATTTATGGATTTCTAAATGACTAAGGCATGGGTTATGGGAGGGAATGAAGAGTTATAAAATTTGTTTATACTTGTGATGAGGATAGAAAGTGACTTTTTAAATATTTCCTTTCCTTTTCTTTCTTTGCACCTTTTATTTTTCTTTCTACCGCTCATTTTTCTCTGAGTTTATTTTATATTTGCTTTCACTATTGTAATTACAGTTTTCAGTGAAAATATTTTAAAAGGAAGATACTTCAATCTTCTAATGAATTCTATCAGGTCCATGCATGTTAGCAGAAAAGCCAATTTAACACTACATCCCATTTTCTCCTTTGCTGCCTCATAACCTGGCATTTGTACCCCTTGAAATAATAGTCTCTTATCTCATTGTGTAGTGTTATGAAGACTAAAGTGTGAATAAAAAAACCCTTTAACATCAAAAGAACAGTCAAACAACATGTAACCAAATTCTGAACACAACAAGAAAGAAAGCAATGGAAAAACCATTTCCCTCTCTGATGTCACCAGGAACTGAACTTTACCGGAAGTGTAACACTTACCGGTATTAAGAATAATTTTTATGAATCATTCTGATTTCACAGCTTGCATTAAGTTATAATCTTTGGTTTGTTAGTTCCAACTGATGATGTAGAGTGAACTAGCCATTTGTCAAACAAGGTTTATGACTTAGAATATTTTGCAAAAGAAGCCAAAGCTAGTTTATTTCACAAACCACAATTAAACCAAATGCAGCTTACTGCAAGATGTGACTCCTGCTAGCTGCTGGCCTTAGCTGACCGAATAAAAACTCTTGGATTGAATGAAAAGTGATGACTGGCTCAGTTGGCAGTAAATTGTTCCTCTTTCAGTGCAAGGTTCAATTAAAATTGTGGCTTAAAAGTTCTCATTCCAAAGGACATTCCTTTCCAACTGTGAGAAAGAAACATGGGTGACATATTCAGATACTGGCTACAATGCACAGAACATGCAAAGTTAAAAGCAAAGCAGGGAGGGGGGCACTTTTTCTCTTAATCCAGAGTTTCTCAGCCAGTTGTGTGGAGAAATTCTCCCCAAACCGGGAAACCTTTCCCAAGTATCTGAGGAGAACTAAGATGAAGTCATTCTTTGCTCAAGTATGCTAAGACAAATAAACTGATTATGACAGCAAAGCATTTTCTTCTGTCCAAGATTGGAACAGTCTCTTTAGCCTGTGGTGACTAAATATTGTTTGCACTATTCTACAAGAATGGAATGGAATGGAATGGAATGGAATAGAATAGAATAGAATAGAATAGAATAGAATAGAATAGAATAGAATAGAATAGAATAGAATAGAATAGAATAGAATAGAATAGAATAGAATAGAATTATAGAAAATGAATGGAAATAGAATAGAACAGAACAGAATAGAATAGAATAGAATAGAATAGAATAGAATAGAATAGAATAGAATAGAATAGAATAGAATAGAATAGAATAGAATAGAATAGAATAGAATAGAATTATAGAAAATGAATGGAAATAGAATAGAATAGAATAGAATTATAGAAAATGAATGGAAATAGAATAGAATAGAATAGAATAGAATAGAATTATAGAAAATGAATGGAAATAGAATAGAATAGAATAGAATAGAATTATAGAAAATGAATGGAAATAGAATAGAACAGAATAGAATTATAGAAAATGAATGGAAATAGAATAGAATAGAATAGAATTATAGAAAATGAATGGAAATAGAATAGAATAGAATAGAATAGAATAGAATAGAATAGAATAGAATAGAATAGAATAGAATAGAATAGAATAGAATAGAATAAGGAATAGAATAGAATAGAATAGAATAGAATAGAATTATAGAAAATGAATGGAAATAGAATAGAATAGAATAGAATAGAATAGAATAGAATAGAATTATAGAAAATGAATGGAAATAGAATAGAATAGAATAGAATAGAATAGAATTATAGAAAATGAATGGAAATAGAATAGAATAGAATAGAATTATAGAAAATGAATGGAAATAGAATAGAATAGAATAGAATAGAATAGAATAGAATAGAATAGAATAGAATAAGGAATAGAATAAGGAATAGAATAGAATAGAATAGAATAGAATAGAATAGAATAGAATAGAATAGAATTATAGAAAATGAATGGAAATAGAATAGAATAGAATAGAATAGAATAGAATAGAATAAGGAATAGAATAAGGAATAGAATAGAATAGAATAGAATAGAATTATAGAAAATGAATGGAAATAGAATAGAATAGAATAGAATAGAATAGAATTATAGAAAATGAATGGAAATAGAATAGAATAGAATAGAATAGAATAGAATTATAGAAAATGAATGGAAATAGAATAGAATAGAATAGAATAGAATTATAGAAAATGAATGGAAATAGAATAGAATAGAATAGAATAGAATAGAATAGAATAAGGAATAGAATAGAATAGAATAGAATAGAATAGAATAGAATAGAATTATAGAAAATGAATGGAAATAGAATAGAATAGAATAGAATAGAATAGAATAGAATAGAATAGAATTATAGAAAATGAATGGAAATAGAATAGAATAGAATAGAATAGAATAGAATAGAATAGAATAGAATAGAATAGAATAGAATAGAATAGAATAAGGAATAGAATAAGGAATAGAATAGAATAGAATAGAATAGAATAGAATAGAATAGAATAGAATAGAATAGAATAGAATTATAGAAAATGAATGGAAATAGAATAGAATAGAATAGAATAGAATAGAATAGAATAGAATAGAATAGAATAGAATAGAATTATAGAAAATGAATGGAAATAGAATAGAATAGAATAGAATAGAATAGAATAGAATAGAATAGAATAAGGAATAGAATAAGGAATAGAATAGAATAGAATAGAATAGAATAGAATAGAATTATAGAAAATGAATGGAAATAGAATAGAATAGAATAGAATAGAATAGAATAGAATAGAATAGAATAAGGAATAGAATAAGGAATAGAATAGAATAGAATAGAATAGAATAGAATAGAATTATAGAAAATGAATGGAAATAGAATAGAATAGAATAGAATAGAATAGAATAGAATTATAGAAAATGAATGGAAATAGAATAGAATAGAATAGAATAGAATAGAATTATAGAAAATGAATGGAAATAGAATAGAATAGAATAGAATAGAATTATAGAAAATGAATGGAAATAGAATAGAATAGAATAGAATAGAATAGAATAGAATAGAATAAGGAATAGAATAGAATAGAATAGAATAGAATAGAATAGAATTATAGAAAATGAATGGAAATAGAATAGAATAGAATAGAATAGAATAGAATAGAATAGAATAGAATAGAATAGAATAGAATAGAATAGAATAAGGAATAGAATAGAATAGAATAGAATAGAATAGAATAGAATAGAATTATAGAAAATGAATGGAAATAGAATAGAATAGAATAGAATAGAATAGAATAGAATAGAATAGAATAGAATAGAATAGAATAGAATAGAATAGAATAGAATAGAATAGAATAGAATTATAGAAAATGAATGGAAATAGAATAGAATAGAATAGAATAGAATAGAATAGAATAGAATAGAATAGAATAGAATAGAATAGAATAGAATAAGGAATAGAATAAGGAATAGAATAAGGAATAGAATAGAATAGAATAGAATAGAATAGAATAGAATAGAATAGAATAGAATAGAATAGAATAGAATAGAATAGAATAGAATAGAATAGAATAGAATTATAGAAAATGAATGGAATGGAATAAGAACAGAACAGAATAGAATAGAGCTGGAAGGGACCTTGGAGGTCTTCTAGTCCAGCTGCCTGCTTAAGCAGGAGAACCTATACCATCTCAGACAGATGAATGTCTAGTCTTTTCTTAAAAGCCTCCAGTGATGGAGCACCCACAACTTCTAAAGGCAAGCAGTTCCACTGGTTGATTGTCCTCACTGTCAGGAAGTTTCTCCTTAATTCCAGGTTGCTTCTCTCTTTGATCAGTTTGATCATTATTTACGTTCAAATGAGAGAAGACTCATCTACCTTTCAGTTTCGGTTTATGGAAAGTTTGTTCCTACCGCAGCCAACAGTACTTTAACCCCAGTTAGCTCTCAGTTGTTATTTTACACTTACAATTATTATTAACAGAATTACATGATATTAATGTCTGCAAAACTTAACTGATCGAAAGGACAACTATGAACATACAAACTTCCTTCTCAGAAAAATGGTGGTTGGACCCAAATTTTTGATGGAATAAATGGTGAGACTTAAGATAGAAAAGTCTGAGAACTCCTGGAACAGCTCATCTCAAGCGTGGCCACAAAACATTCACTGTTTGCTTTGTCTATTTTTCCCAATTGGGTTTCTTCGTCCGAAATCCTGGGATCTCCCCATCCGTTTAATAGACCTAGAAGGAATGTTTCAGGAGGGCTTCTCGGATTTCCTACCAGTCGTGAGTTAAAACAATCACTGTATTTTGAGGAGCTGCCAAGCCTTTAGGAAGTCTGAGCGCAATAATAAAAAAGGCATCATTAACAGGCATTTGAACTCATAATATATAAAGAAAAAGTAGCTTTTACTTTCCACTGACAGTGGGCAAGTGGAAAAGCGAGTCGGGCACAAAGCCAAAGGAAATAAAAGATAATCAGACACTCTTTTAGACATGTTATGAGCTCATGGCAACCAGGGAATGTTGTGGTAAGTTCCTCTACTTTTTTAAAAAAATCATACAATGCTCTCAAATATAAGAAAAAAGTAAACACTTCCTTCAACTCAGTTCCATATGGTCACATCTCTGGAGCTTTCTTGGCAACAATTTACTGCCTCCTTCTACTTCTTAACTTACTGCCTTCTTCTAAGTCAGCGGTTCTCAACTTTTTTCAGGCTGTGACCCCGACCTGCACCGCGCATGCGCGGCGCTACCCACTATGCTGTGCATGCGCGGTGCTGCCCCCTGTGTCGGCCGAGGTGTAGGCCGCCACCCATTCGGGGCGGTGGCAGGCAGGCCCAGATGCTCAGGTGCTCCTGGGCGGCTGCGGCGGTGATGGCGCAGGGCGACCATGGGCTGGGCCACCAGCTGGCCCAGCCCAAGGGAGGTAAGACACCCACCGGGCCCCACGCGCGCCAGCAACCCTCCCTGCGCCCGCTTGCCTCCCACCTCCCACCCCTGGCCCTCTTTTACTTACAGTTTTAGTAGTTGCTCAGCAAGGAGGGGTGGAAACTTCTACACAGCTCGCCTTTGCTGCAGACAACTTGCAGCACCGTTTGCAGACTGGGACTTTTGGCTCAGCAGGGCAGAGACAGCCTGGACAATTCCTATTGGCTTTTGAAAGCCAATAGAATTAGACTCTATTCAAGAGAGTCTATTCTATTGGCTTTCAAAAGCCAATAGAATAAGAAGGAGTAGCACAGCTAAGGAAAAGGGGGGAAAATGGCGGACTGCGTTGTTTGGCAACCCCCGTGAAATGGTCGTTCGACCCCAAATGGGGTCGCGAACCACAGGTTGAGAACCACTGTTCTAAGTTATGTTTTAAATTCCCCAGTATAACTTTTAGTTCCAGGATTTCATGGTCCTTCAGCCAGATCCTAATCAACCTGCTTAGATTTCAGTGATCAGAAACACTTGGCAAGGTTCCATCGCTTGCTGTAATCGGTCAAATATTAAGAGCCTCTTTTAAAATTCATTTGACAAGTAGAATATAGCACAAAATGTGCCGCAGCGATTTCTTCACTAATGACTTTCAGAACTGCCCATCGCTAATGACCTCATTATTTTGACTTTGACACAAGAATAGTTGATGACTTCAGAAATGGTTTAGGTGTGTGGAAAGGATCACAGGCAGCTTGAAAAAGCTTACTTATTATTAGATAGTTGGATTATATGGATTTGATCCAGAGTGAGTTATAGTGGGACTATAGTTTTTGGTTTCAGTGCGATGCATTTACATTTAATTCAGACTTGGACCCACCCAGTGTTGGTTTGAATAAGCAGATATCAATATAATTTCAGATAACTCTTGAGGTTCATGAAAAGTATTTTAAAAAGCAATTTGTGGAAGTAAATGCTTTTAAGAAAAGGTTCTCCCCCCACCATTAATTGAAATTACTTCACCTGGCAATCTTGTCCTCCCCAATGCTTGCAGTCACATTTCAATAATACACTGATTTCAGTTGCACTCATAATACTGTGTCATTTTTTTTACTTAACCTATCAAACACATACTGATGTCCAAAATTTCTGCCTTGTAGCAGAGATGACTTATCTTGAGTTATTACCCCTCTTTAAAAGGTGAGCTACGTAGTAAGCATTGACTCTGATCCAATAGGATCTTCTAGTCCACCCTCTGCTCAGACCTTATAGTATCATTCCAGACAAATGACTGCCCAATCTTTTCTTTAAAATCTCCAGTGATATAGCACCCACACCTTCTAGAGCAGGGGTTCTCAACCTTGGCAACTTTAAGACTTGTGGACTTCAACTCCCAGAATTCCTCAGCCAGCAAAGCTGGCTGAGGAATTCTGGGAGCTGAAGTCCACAAGTCTTAAAGTTGCCAAGGTTGAGAACCCCTGTGAATCTAGAGGCAATCAAAGGTCCATCACTTCTCAGTTCAGCTATTGAGAAGTTATGGAATGTATCATGCACATTCCAACAGCCTGGTGGTGTCAAAAGGAAACATTCTTGGCATGTGAGGCCCCCAGACAAATGCAAACATGGCAGGAAGCAAAGCTGAGAAGAGAAGGGGGAAATGCCGGTCGCAGTCAGCTGTTAAAACGAAAGATTATGAATAAGGTATCTGTGCACAACTGAGAGACATATATAGATACAGTATATAGATTAGGGAAAGTCTGGTCCAAGCTGGGACAACATTCTATTCTGTTTATATTACTCAACAAATCATTAAAAAAAAATAGCCTGCAATTTGGATTGTTTAGAGTTTCTCCTTCAAATCCCAAAAGATTGCTAGACCCTATCATGAGCTCCAAAGGATTCAGTAAGATAGGACAGCACCTTTAACTCTTGACAGATCAACATATGGATTTGTCTTCCGCTGAATTAAAGAACTGGCTGGCTGTCCCTGCTCAGATTGACAGTGACCGAGATGGATCAAAAGCAGAGGACCTTCAGAAGATTGGACAGGAACTGAATATAGAGCCCTTGGTGTGCAAAATGAGCTCACTAGCACCAGGCCACATCTTCCCGCTGTTCAAAATAGTTTACAACCGCTGTCTTTTCCCAGCTGAACTTGTCTTCTCTGAAGCCAGAACAACTTTGCAATGCCAAGAGCTTAATGAGACCACTTTAAGGAAGAAGGAAAAAGTCTCTCTTACTGAACACTATGGCCTAATCCCACCCTGCAGGGTAGCCATTTAACATGTTTAAACTCTGTATGCTAATTGGTCACACTCTATTATTGCTTCATCTAGCTTGGACTTGAGTTTTTCATTCTCATCTCCTAATTAAGTTGTAGATGCCGAAAAGGAGCCCCAGTGCTTCTATGCACAAAATCACAGCAGTGTAATTGATCTGATCTTAGTCCACTGAGACACCCCTAAAACATCATTTGTGGGATGGCCGAACGATCTGAATGGACTTACTAAAGCCCAGCAGATGGCCTTAAGAGAAGAAAGTTAATGAACAGATTAATGATGTACAACTACTTAATTACATCATTGGAAAAACGTTTGGTCCTGGCAGGATATTTTCACTGCAGATAAACATTTGCTCCAAGAATCATGCAAAGTTGGGCTAGAAAGACTGTGCACAACCTATTACACACAGATATTTCCCTAATCCCAACAGAGCAACCAGGTTGAAGTCCACAAGTCATAAAAGGGTCAAGTTTGAAGACCCCTGTTTTAGAGGCAGACAGTTTAGGGAGATTAGTGGGCTTTGAGACCCTATTCCAGTAGAATATGGGGGCATAGAGGCAAAGTTTAGTGAGTTAATTAAATAGATGCTAGATCAGAAACATTTGGAATAATTAAAATTGTGGCTCTTGTTGTTTGGATGGCATATTTTCTATGGCAAAACCTGGCTTTAGCACATGAGAAGGGCCTCATTGCATGCCATCTGCCCGCACACACACTTTCTCCACTCATAGCTGAACTGATGCTAAAATTCAAAGCCACAAAAACTTTCTGTTTGCACAGTGACTTGTTACAGCTAGCAGCAAGGGCTATATCAAATAGAAAAGGGGAAAGTCAACATGAAATATTTTTAAAGGAATGTTTGAGGTGATTCTTTTAAAAAAAATCTTCTATGAGCAGCTGTATGTCTTTTTTTAAAAAAACAAACAAAATAGACTCCTATTTCCTAATGCCATTACATTGCTGGATATCATGGCAAAATGATAATGATATGCTTTATTAAACTAAATTTGTTGGGCCATGTTGAGCTGAGCACTGTGAAAGAACTTGCATTCAAATTCTGTCTCGGATGCGAACTCTGATAGTTCATCTTCGAATGTGTTGCTCTGTAAGCTTTATTATTCTTAGCCAATACTATCAGTAGTTGAGTTGATTAAGTGGAATTACAGAGGTTGTAGTCCAACTTATCCAGAAAGTGCCAACATAAAGGAAAGTAGAATGAAGTATTTCAGCTACCAGCTGATCTTTGCTTGGTTCAAAATTTGCTTAAACCTATAAAAGATTTTCCCCTTGCAGCCTTCCCTACCTCACATATTGTGGGAAGAAGCACAAGTCCAATTCTCCAATGGTGCTCTTTTGGAATCATTGTGTTTGGTTTACATTATAAACACTCAGCATTATAAACACTCAGCTAAGCTCACACTAGGAAGGTTCAGATTTAGTTGGTGCTTGGATGGAAGGCCACCAAAGATTATTATTATTATTATTATTATTATTATTATTATTATTATTATTATTATTATTATTATTATTATTATTATTATTATTATTATTATTATTATTATTATTATTATTAATAATAATAATAAAGTTGGAAAGGACCTTGGAGGTCATCTAGTCCAACCCCCTGCTCAGGCAGGAAACCCTATACCATTTCAGACAAATGGCTGTCCAGTTTCTTCTTAAAAACTTCCAGTGTTGGCACATTCACAACTTCTGGAGGCAGGTTGTTCCACTGGTTAATTGTTCTGACTGTCAGGAAGTTTCTCCTTAGTTCTAGGTTGCTTCTCTCCTTGATTAGTTTCCATCCATTGCTTCTTGTCCTGCCTTCAGGTGCCTTGGAGAATGGCTTGACTCCCTCTTCTTTGTGGCAGCCCCTGAGATACTGGAACACTGCTATCATGTCCCCCCTCGTCCTTCTCTTTGTTAAACTGGACATACCCAATTCTTGCAGCCTTTCCTTATATATTTTAGCCTCCAGTCCCCTAATCATCTTTGTTACTCTTCTCTGTACTCTTTCTAGAGTCTCAACATCTTTTTTTACATCGTGGTGACCAAAACTGGATGCAGTATTCCAAGTGTGGCCTTACCAAGGCCTTGTAAAGTGGTATTAATACTTCACGTGATCTTGATTCTGTCCTTCTGTTAATGGATCCTAGCACTGTGTTGGCCTTTTTGGCAGCAGCAGCACAGATGCTATGACTCTAGGCTAGAATGGAAAAATCAGAAAAAATATTCCCAGAAGAAGATAACAACAAGCCACTTACTGTACATATCTGTTGCCAAGAAAACTCCATGAGTGAATTCATGAAGTCATTGGAGACTGAAACAGGTAAAACTTTTTAAAAGCAAAGATGGAGACAGAAAGCTATAAACGTAGCAAGAGATGTTTATAGTTCAAGATGCAGTGGACATTTTTCAGAGAAAGGGCTTTTTTAAAATTGTGGTATCATCTTTTCTCCATGACATCTTAATCTCAGTTGTCCCTTTACAAAATCTGCTCATTTCCCTAAATCTGAAATAGCCTATCAAGACACATGCTAGACAAAAAGGTCTATTATTTCCATTCAATATGGCCAGTGGCAGTAGTCTCTGGGATGATAGGACTTATAGTTCTATATAGTTCTAGGGCAGGGGTCTTCAAACTCAGCCCTTTTATGACTCTTGGAGTTCAACACCCAGAATTCCTCAGCCAGCATGCCTGGCTGAGGAATTCTGGGAGTTGAAGTCCATGAATCACAAATGGGCCGAGTTTGAAGACCCCTGTTCTAGGGTACCAGGTTAAGATAGGATTATTGATATTTTGTATTTTGTAGAAAGACAGCTGGAACCTGCTTTGTTTTAGTCTGCTTTGGCACTGTTTTCTATATAATTTTAATACCGGTATAAGCAAAAAGAGTTGTTGAGAACAGTAAGATGTAATGGTTAAAGCACAAGGCTAAAAACTGGGAGATTGTGAGTTCTAGCCTTGCCTTAGGCATGAAGCCAGATGGTTGACTTTGGGCAGTTGCTCTCTTTCAGCCAAAGGAAAGAGGTAATGGCAAAGCACTTTGAAAATCTTGTAAAGAAAACAAGAATCTAGTCCAGGCAGTTTCCAGGAATCAAAACTCAGCCAAAGAGAAAGAAGGAAGGAAGGAAGGAAGGAAGGAAGGAAGGAAGGAAGGAAGGAAGGAAGGAAGGAAGGAAGGAAGGAAGGAAGGTATTGTTAAAGGTTAGACCATGATAAAGACTGCAGGTGTGTTTTTGTTGTGTTCTTATGCATGTATTTTGGTTTTATATTTTTTGTTTTTCGTTGCATTCTGTAACTGAACTAAAACACTGTTGCTTCCCTTAGTAAATAACTACAAATTAGATTTCTTGAAAAATTATGTGGTTCTACTTAAAAAGTCATTTGTAAGCGAAGCCAACATATTCCAAAAGAACTGAATTTATACCTCTTTCTTCCAGAACCTTCAGAAATAAAAAAGCCAGACAAATAAACTTCCACTAAAGCATGACTGCAATGAACTGATATTATAACTGCAAACTAATGAAGAGCAACAGTTAAACAACTGTCTCTTCCGGCCTTGTCTGCAGACAGTCAGTTTTTCCATGAAGGGAAGAATTCCTGCAGTGTCCAGGGAAGAGTTGTTTTTAGTCCACATGCTGATACACATCAAGCATCTGTGGGATATTGGACAGCTTAGCACTATCTGCTGAGAAAACAACAACTTCCAGGGAATGGGCATCACTCACGAGGTGTGGAAGGAATGAGGCCATTTTAGACCAAGACAAAAACAGATATACCGGTATATGTTATTTATTTTTGTACTACCGGTATATATATATATGTGGTTGATAATGTCTGTAAAAATACGACTCCTGGGCATATTCATAGTACAAAAATAAATAACTTACGACCACCAGGAGAATCCAAATAGGAAAATATTTTAATAAAACCGAGCTTTCGTCGGGAACTTCCGACATCGTCAGGGTTAAAAGCCAGTTAACGGAGACACCTTAAATAGGGTTAGCTAACGCTTGCACCCAGCTCCTAGGCCGTTTGATTTGTGTTCTAGTTGTTTCTTTGACGTCTGCACTCAGCCCTCCTCTATCAACCGTAGGGTTGGCCTCCTACGGGTCCCGTCTGTTAGACAATGCCGTCTGGCGGGGCCTAGGGTTAGGGCCTTCTCTGTTGCTGCCCCAGCCCTCTGGAACCAGCTTCCCTCAGAGGTCCGTACTGCTTCCTCCCTCCTAGCTTTCCGAAAACTGTTGAAGACACATTTATGCAGACAGGTTTGGGGCGTGTGAGCTGCATTCTGCCCCTGAGCCTTTGACTGTGATTGTGTGTTGTATGAGTGTGGTGAATTACTTAGTTTTTTATACCGTAAATTAGTAATTTTAATTGCTTTTATCTTATGTTATTTTTTATACTTGTATTCTTGTTGTGAGCCGCCCTGAGTCTTGGGAGAAGGGCGGCATATAAGTTTAATAAATAATAATAATAATAATCATTCCTTCGAACATTCTTACACCTGTTACTAAGGTGGGGAGTGAGGGTGCAAATGCTAGGCTGTATGATATCCGGACAAGTGCTCCCCATGCAGGAAAGGGGAAGAGGAGGGGGAACATAGAACAGGGAGAGACCACCGATCCACAATTGAAGGGAGTGGGAGGAAGTACTTGGAGCCCTAATAGGGCGTACGATAGTACTAAGGGAAAATCAAATGCCCCCCCCAAGACTCGCCATAAAGGGAAAGATGGTACGGGAGTAAACACCATCAAAGGAATCTTAACAAACCTAGGAATCAACATTGAAAGAGTAAGTAAGAATGTTCGAAGGAATGATAGAGGAGGGCTGAGTGCAGACGTCAAAGAAACAACTAGAACACAAATTAACCGGCTAGGATCGATGACGCGATATTGGAGCTGGGTGCAAGCGTTAGCTAACCCTATTTAAGGTGTCTCCATTAACTGGCTTTTAACCCTGACAATGTCGGAAGTTCCCGACGAAAGCTCGGTTTTATTCAAATATTTTCCTATTTGGATTCTCCTCGTGGTCGTTAAGTTATTTATTTTTGCTTCCTTTTCCCTGAGAAATTCAATATCGTTCCTGAAACACTTGCCTCCAAAGAAAAGAGATGCTGGAAGTGTCTAGGTGGCTTAGTTGACCTTGGCTGATCTCAAAATGTCTAAGGTGGGTTGACCTATTTAGGATTCAGATGAGAGACCACCAACAACGTTCAGGATGTCAGATTAGACAGGAAATTCAACACTTCCAACACTTACACACACACACACACACACAAGATTTTTGTAGTATTGCCAGGAAAACAGCATGGAGTCACGCTCAACTCAAAAGGAGATTTTGTTTATTTTGTATCAACTAATTATTGGGCTGAGAAGCACCATTTTTAAACATGGAATAGTGCTCCGAACAAAGATAAATTTGTATTTGTATTTGTTCGGAGCTACAAGTCCAGTCACGGGAGCTTAATGTCGTAGGCTTAAAGAGAATGACTAGACCACATTCACCCATGACGAAGGGGGGGTGGGAAGTGGAACTCACCGTCTCCTAGCTTCTATCCTAGCGCCTTAGCTACAAGACCAAACTCGCTCTAAAACAATGTTCAATTATTTGACGGTATTTTGACAGTCTGTTTTAGCCCATTGAAGAATTCACCATTTTCAAAATAGGTTTCTGATTTTGTGTGTCCATGTGCAGCATGTTTTGGGCGGAGTATGTTTCATTTTGTTTTGTAAACAATTGCACCCCCTTTGAAAGTGTTCCGAGGCATCTAGAAGGTGTCAGAGAAACTCTTAAACAAACACATCCTATTCCTCACATACATTTTTATCCTCTTGCATTAGCAGAAACAAGCCCACTGGGGGTAAAAAAAAATAGAAGGCAAGAAAGAATTAAGACATTCTCCTTTGAGCCACAAAGTCCTCTTTGTAAATGCCCATATTATATTACTGTTACTCTGAAAACAGAGTTTAGAACACATGTTTGTTAAGCCAGCCAACGTCCCAAAAAACAAAACAAAAACACCCACAAAAACAACCTAGTGAAGCCCCCTAATAAAATCAGGAATATAAACTGAACAGTAGATAGTGTTAACTGGGGATATTTTTGCTGGTTTCTAAGCTACTTCCAGATGAGGTACAAAATTAAGAAAACATGGGTACAACAGTGTGAGCCATCCTTGATAATTTAGCCAAGTTCTTTGCTTCTACACAGTCTTCCTACACAGAGTGCCTGACTTCTTTCCCATTTTCTCTTCCCCCAGATTTGATGGACTGAGCAACTTCCGTGGAAGAGTTAGGTTAATTTCAACTCATTTATCATCAGCCAGGAAAAAAGTGGCCTTGAATTAACCCAACACACTTTGAACCTTTACAAAGGGATAGTACAGGCAGAAGAACTGGTGGAGAGTGATTCATGGCTGAAACATCCCTGTGAGCTACCCTCTGTCTAGACTGTTCCAAGTTTCCCCCAGATTTTGCTCTGGAAAAACTGATGACTGCAAGAACTATCCCAAATATTCAGTGTCTCCCCCAGGTGCTGAGCTATTCTTAAGACAACGGCTGGAATTAAAAAGAAAGAAAACAAGCTTCACGCTCAGCATTCCATCTCTATTTGCTGCTGTTTTTTTTTTAAATGCTAAATCTCAAAAGATGCACATTGGAAAGTCAGAACATAGATAATAGCACATATCTTGAGTAGTAATTTTTCTGTGAACCCACACCTAGTCCTTTTTTGGACAGAAAGAAAACTGCCAAACGAGGTTGAACGGGTGGAAACCCACCAAGGAGAGATCCAACTTAGAACTATGGAGAAATTTCCTGCCAGTAAGAACCATTAATGCAGTGGTTCTCAACCTTTTTCAGGTTGAGACCCCACTTGCACCGCCCACGTGTGGCGCGACCCCGACCTGCGCGCGCACGCACGATGAAAAAAAAACAAAAAAACCCAAAACAAAATGGCGGACTGCGACGGGCCAATCCGCACATGCGCGACGCGCGCGTGACGAAAAAAAAACAAAAAAACAAAAAAAAACACAAAATGGCGGACCGCGACGGGCCGATCTGTGCATGCGTGGCATGCACGCAATGGCCCGAACCGCACATGTGCGGTGCACGCGCGACAAAAAAACAAACAAACAAACAAAAAACAAAATGGCGGACCGCGGTGTCCGCCGACCCCCGCGAAATGGTCGTTCGACCCCAAATGGGGTCGCGACCCATAGGTTGAGAACCGCTGCATTAATGAGTGGAACGGCTTGCCTTCTGGAGTTGTGAGTGCTCCATCACTGGAGGTTTTTAAGAAGAGGTTGGACAACCATTAGTCTGTATTGCTTGAGTTGGCTAGAAGACCTCAAGGTCCCTTACAATTCTGTTATTGAACCGAATCAAATTGAATCACAAGGAATCTTGGAGGTCTTCTAGTCCAGCCCCCTGTCCAAGGCAAGAGTCCTTACGTCATCCTGATCTTTCACAGTCTTAGCTGCTGATTGCATAATCTTTCAGGCAATCACAACATCGATCTCAGTGTTGCAAATATGTTTACGTGTCCCCCAAAGATGCCTTAATTAATGCCACAATTAATGTGATTAATTAAGAATGCCTTAATTAATGCATTCATATAATTAATTACAGGTGGTCCTCAACTTACAACAATTCATTTAGCAACTGCTAGAAGTTACAACAGCACTGAAAAAAGTGACTTAAGACCACCCTTGCAATCATCCCCGCGGTCACCGGATCAAAATGTTGGCCTTCGGCAACTGGCATGTATTTATGACCATTGCAACACCCTGGTGTAGGTGATCACAGTTTGTGACCTTCTCAGGCAAACAAAGTAAATGGGGAAAGCTGGACATGCTCAACAGCCTTGGATGAGATGAGAAGGTCATAAAGTCAGGTGCAATCAATGAACAATCACCTGGCTTAGGAATGGAAATTTTGGTCCCAGTCGGGACCCCCTGTATGTTACATACAAGGTTCAACTTTGCGATACTAGCATCCTCAAGAAAAGTAAGAATTGAATAATTATTGAATATTTGGCAAACTTCCACAGTAGGGCTACAGTGCAATCTCCGTTCACCCCAACATATTCTGCATTCTTCCATGATTATTTCAGCGGTGCCATAAAAAGAAGCTGGATTTTTTCTGTTGTCTGATCAAGAGAGCTAATCCTACTTATCTGCTTTAGAAAATGGCAATGATTTCAAGAATTCCTGTATGGAGAGACTTGATCCCTCTAAGCAAGGTGGAGGGCAGAGAGTCCATACCAGTCAATATAGTAGTAGTAATAGTAGTAGTAGTGATGATGATGATGATGATGATGATGATGTTGGAAGGGACCTTGGAGGTCATCTAGTCCAACCCCCTGCTATTTCTTTAGCTCTTCTATTTTGTTACCTGCTATTTTTCTGGGTTGTACTTTCAGGTTATCAAAATAAAATATAGTAAAACACAATAAAAATAGAAACATAAAACTGATGCATCTTTGAGCTTCTGTACCTAGTTTATTTTACACTTAGCAAATGGTCTTAGTGTTTGTTTGTGCTTCTGTTTACTAGGAGATTATGAAACTGGCAGGGCTCAGGTTGAAATATCTAGTTGTCTATAACTCATTTTGAAAAAGCTAAGCAGAGTCAAAGCAGTAAAATGAGGCACACACATCTCCATCAAGGTCAGGTTCCTGATTCTCTAACCCCAAGAAAACTCCATGGATGTATCAATGCGCTCACCAGGGATCCAACCTGGTTAGATTCAAGTTTCTTTGTGCAAAAGATAGGCAATCCAAATGAAGATACTGAAAAGTGTTTTTTTAACCACAATGCAGCTGCAGGTATTGGCAAATTGCCCTGAGTGCAGATGTTGCCGATTTCAGCAAAGTGCCAATGATCCACTGCTAAACACTTTTTACTCCCAACTTTGCTTACCTCTATTTGATTGAGCAGAGGGTCCTCAAACTTGAAGCCAGGTATCCTTTTTTCACTGCAGAGCACACTCACATCCTCAGTGTGCTTGCAGTCTGACACACCCCATCCATTGGAGGTACACTGAGCTATCGATGTCTCTCTGCCCGTGCAGTAGAGGTTGTCTAACCAGATTGGGCCTACAGAGAAAGAGGAGCAAAGTTCTCTTTTAGGAGGTCCATTCTCCACTTTGTAGAGTAGAAGGAATTTCATAGGATTGAGCTCTGCAGCCAACTATAGCAATGTGGAAGCCTCTTCGAAGCTGTCTCCTTTAGGAAGAGTAGAAACGGCTAACAAATGGAAAGTAGCCAGGAGGCCACACAGCTAAGCATTAGAGATTATCTTTATGTAACATTTGAAACATATTTTTTGAACTCATGTTATTTTTCAGACTATTCTCCAAAGCACCAGAGGGCAAGACAAGAAAAAAATATGGTTGGAAACTGATCAAAGAGAGAAGCAACCTGGAATCAAGGAGAAACTTCCTAACACTGAGGACAATTAACCGGTGGAACAGCTTGCCTTCAGAAATGGTGGGCGCTCCATCACTGGAGATTTTTAAGAAGAGGCTAGACAGTCACTTGTCTGAAATGGTAGGTTCTCCTGCTTGAGCAGGGCTGGACTAGAAGATCTCCAAGGTCCCTTCCAGCTTCTATTCTATTCTATTCTATTCTATTCTATTCTATTCTATTCTATTCTATTCTATTCTATTCTATTCTATTCTATTCTATTCTATTCTATTCTATTCCATTCTATTCCATTCCATTCCATTCCATTCCATTGTTCTTTTCCCTGATGTCAGCCTTATGAGGTAGTCTAGAGAAGAAGTGCACCCACCAGTACTAACTCTGCTTTCTGGTTTGAGACTTGCAACTTTCTGTATGCTAACAGAAACTTGCAAATATCAAAGTACATTTTCATGACCACCACTACCTTTACAGTCCAAGAAACTAGGGCGAATCCTTCTGAGATTCTTCCATTACTTCTGCAGGTTCAGCTGCCTCTTCTCTAATTGCCTAGCCTGCGGCTCTTTCTCCTCCCAAGTTCATTCCCACATAGCATTACATCGACAACAATTTGTTGTTTAATAAAGGTATCTGCAACAGTTGGGTTGGAATAATGTGGAAGGTAGGTAGGTAGGTGGACTACACTGGTACATGGATAGGTAAACTAGTTAATTACTTTGTTGAAATATTCTCAAGCTGGTGAAAGACTACCATAAAGCTAGACTTACTCTAGGGAAGTATCTTATCTGATTTTGGAGAAGAACATGGAGTTCCAGAGCAAGGGTTACTTCAAAGAGCCAGGAGCAACTACCTGATAGTTCCTCTCTCTTGGCCAGTATGTAGTAAGTTAAAGCTTCTGCTTCAAGAACTTCAAGTGGATGCAATAAATGACATCAGAAATGAACCATGAGAAGTGCAGTAAAGCATGGTTGAAGGTCTGCCCTAGATGGGTCAGGAATGGGACACCATGTGGACTCTAGGCCTAGAAGCCAGAGGTCAACATTGGTCTACCATATCTTACCAAAATGTTATGAGTCTTTGTGCTGCCATATATTAATAGCCCCCTTTACCTGGCTGATGCTTGCTAGTAGGGATCAAAAACCCAAAAGAAAATCATTGTTCAGCATCTCACCTTCTCCTTTTCCATATTTGGAACCTGGGAACCAGGACATAGCTTCCACATAGCCCAATTTCCTGCAGATCAAATGGGCTGATTGCATGGAGAAATCGTCATCACAAATGGTGCCCCATTGGTTGTTATAGTAGATTTCCACTCGCCCTTCGTTGTGCTTCCTTTTGTCTCCTGCCAATCGGAGCTGAATAAGAGGCTCAGTGCTGGAATTTTGTTCATTCTGGGCAAGGATCAGGTGGTACAGGCAGACAAACAAGAAGAAAAGGATCGAATGGTAGTTTGGGAAACTGGCCATTGAGGCACGAAGTTCTCTTTGGAGACAAGTCTTAAGTTCAGTCAAAGATCAGAAAGTAGGCTGGCCGCTTTGCTGGAAGGAAAGAAATGAAGGAGAAACTTGAGAAATAAGGTAGATGCTTAGGGGTCTATATACACATTCACTTTGGAGATCCAACTCAAAGGGGAATTGATGGAAACTCAAATGGATTCCAAACCAAATGGCAGATGAGATGGACTTGATTGTCCAGATCAGATTGGAGGCTTCCAAACTGATTTGGAGAAGTGTAGCAAAATGATTCTTTTTCAATCGTAGAATTTAATCCTTAAATGTTGTAAGCTACCCAGAATCACCTAGGTGTGAGTTGGGCAGCTATATACATTTGTTTAACAAGCAAGCAAGTAAGCAAGCAAACAAACAAACAATTGCCTCCAAATCTGATGGGTTTGCTAAACAGAATCAGGACTCCAAATAGGGCGGCATGATGGCCTAGTGGTGAAGACGCTCAGAAGGTTGAGAGTTCTATCCTAGGTAGTGGCAGATGTATCTGCTGCGAACTCCATGTGGCATCAGGAAGGGCATCCGGGCAGTAAACACTCAGCTTCATCCACTTACCCTGACTCTATTAAGGGATTACAGGGTCGTAAAAAAGGGAGTGAAAGGATGGGCTGGAGGTCAGAAATGGTAGAAAATTATGGTTGATTTTCACACGCTTCCACTGATTTTGCCATGTTGCAGGTAGTCCTCAACCTACAGCAATTCATTTAGTGACTGTTCAAAATTACAACGGCACTAGAAAAGTGACTTAAAACTGTTTTTCACACTTACAACTATTGTAGCAACCCCATAGTCATGTGATCAAAATTCAGACACTTATTAATGACGGCTGCAGTGTCCCGGGGTGGTGTGACCCACTTTTATGACCTTCTGACTAACCAAATCCATGGGGAAGCCAGATTCACTTAACAACCGTGTTACTAATTTAACAACTGGAGTGATTCGCTTAACAACGCTGGCATAAAAGGCTGAGTCAGCCTTGAGCTGGTCAGGATCGAACTCCTGGCAGTGGGCAGTGAGTTAGCCTGCAATACTGCCTTCTAACCATTACGCCACCACGGCTCAAATGCAATTTTAGAAAGCAATACTATCTTTTCATCTGCTGGATGAAACGTAGAATAATTTCCTCCACCTGCCCCTATCCGAGAAAGAGAGACCACAAAATGCAGCCTCTGCATATTTATTTGTATGCTAAATCCGACAGGAGCTTTGGCTGTATCAGGCATGGCAAATTGGTAAGAGAATTATTTTGAGAAAGTGGAAGAGTTATTACTATTCCGGACATTATGGATTACCTTCAGGAGATGGGTCATTTATCCATTTTTGAAAAGGCTTTTTTTCCCCCTTCTGGTAATCAAAAAATGATGCAACGTGTTTCCTTTTGACCCGTTCAACATACAATAAGGTAAAGATTTTATGGTAAAGATTTCCTCTTCCCCAAATGCCTCCCCCCCCCCCGCTATTATGTCACAATCCACATTTCCATTACTGCACGTCTGATTTTTTAACCATACTTAATGCAAACCAAAGACCCAGCAGAATTTGCTCTCTGCTTCCACTTGTACAGAAAGCAGCTCAGCAGACAGATCTCTGTGGGCCCTCTAGCTCAGCCAACGAGTTGATTTATGCTTGAGACTGGTGCTCAAACCACATTGCTCCTTTCCCAGTTCAGCGGGGAAGCATTGAAGGCGAGAGAATCAAAACGTGAGCTAAACCCCACCAGTCCCCACAGAGTTGCTGCTTTTTGTCATTCTCCGTGCAAGCTGCACGTGTAGCCGTCTGGAAAGCCATGTGTGTGGAACAGCTTCCATGGGCAGGGAAGCCAGGAGGCAGCAGAAGAAGCTCACCACTTCTGACTTCCTAGAACAGTGTAACTTTTCCTGGCCTTGTCAGCATGCAAAACATAGCAACGGATGTGTTCTGCTCACAAACACACTTCCAGGAAAGAGAAGTCTCCCAAACTGAGCGTCAGTTGTGATGTGGACAGAGAGGATCAGAAAAAAAAAAAGAAGAAAGAGAGGAACAGAAAAAAAAAGAAGAAAGACTAGGCTTTTTTTTTTTTGCTAAGCGTTATTTTATTTAGATTTTATTGTTACGATCAATTTCTTTTAAATTAACCAACGATCGTTAAGAGCAAGGATGGCCAATTGTAAATAATAGCCTTCTCTTGTTTCCCCCCCCAACCACAAATGAAACAATAACAATTAGACAAGCTTGCAAGACCCAGATTAGAATAATAGAATCACAGGGCTGATAGGAACCTTGGCTGTCTTTTAGTCCTTACACCCGTGGTGGCGAACCTATGGCACGCGTGCCATAGGTGGCACGCAGAGCCCTTTCTGTGGGCACACCCGCCATCACCCCAGTCCTAGGCCTCCAGCTGGGTTTTATAAACCCTTTTTGCTTTAGGCCTCCACCGCCACGTGTAAAAAAAAAAAAAAAAAGGAAGGTTCAACCAATCAATTTCAAATTCTCGCGGGGAAAAAAAGGATCTCGCAAAGTTGGAATTGATTGATTGAACTTTTTAGTCCTACCCAGTCTGCCGTTACTACCGAAGCCACACCCACCCAATGGGCCACACCCACCCAATGGGCCACGCCCACCCGGCACCCAACGATACATAAGTGGGTTTTGGGTTGCAATTTGGGCACTCGGCCTCTAAAAGGTTCGCCGTCACTGCCTTATACCCTCCTGGAGCAATGGTTGCCTAATTGTTCCCACTGTTGGAAAATTTTCTCCTTAGTTCCAGGTTGGATCTATTCTTGTTGCTTCTTGTCCTACCCTCAGGTACTTTGGAGAATAAATTGACACCTTCTTCCCTGTGACAGCCCTTCAAGTATTATAGAAGGCTGTGATCAGGTAATTTCTAAGCCTTCTCTTCGTTAGGCTAAACATACCTTGTTCGCTTAACTGTTCATCATATGTTTTAGCCTCCAGACCAGCGGTTCTCAACCTTTTTCAGGCCGAGACCCCACCTGCACCGCCCATGCACAGCGCGACGCCCCGAACCGCGCATGCGCAGCGCACGATGCCCTGAACCGCGCATGCGTGGCACGCGCGCGACGGCCCAAACCGCGCATGCGCGGCGCGCGCATGACGGCCGAGGGGAAATGGGGGAAAAAATGGGGAAAAAATGGCGGACTGCCATTTTTGGCGACCCCCGTGAAACGGTCCTTCGACCCCAAATGGGGACGTGACCCACAGGTTGAGAACCGCTGCTCCAGACTCATTATCATCCTTGTTGCTCTTCTCTGCCCTCTTTTTGGGTTCTCAGCATGTTCAGAACACATACCCGTAGGTTGCAAAGAACAGCTCCTTTCCAACTTCAAATTAAGAGGCTATTCAAGAAACTGAGCTAGTTGACAAATCAGAATTAGTCAAGCTCTTTAGGATTAACAACAATAAAACAGATGTTTAATTTTTTTTCTTCTCCAAAACAATTAGGGTTTGGAGAAATGAAATTGAACGGAGACAAAATGATGATGGATAATGATTAAAGAGCGAAGTCATTAATGGTTTTCTTTCTTAAGAAACTAAATTAGATTTATTCATTGATTTATTATTATTTAATTGGGGCTGGAGACTAAAAGGCATGATGAACAATTGCAGGAACTGGGTATGTCTAGTCTAACAAAGAGAAGGACCAGGGGTGACATGATAGCAGTCTTCCAATGTTTGAGGGGCTGCCACAAAGAAGTGGGGATATAAAACAATGCCACTAGGAATATCCAACCAAAGAAAACTAAATCCGAGTAAGCATTTTAGCCCTGGGTATCTCATTTCTCAGAAAAGTAGAGGAACATAGACACAGGGCAAAGATGCTTCCATAAATGCACTTCTCATTTACTGTTGTTGTTTTTTATCATAGAAACAGAAGTAAATGCTGGAAACTCATTAGAATAGATCTTCCCTCTTTGCTTCTGGAGATGATTAATTCGGCATAATAGCTTTTCAAGGTGGCATGGAAAAACGTTTAGGTCTTCATGTTTATTGTCCTGGGAAAAATCAATCCAATAAATCCAGTCCCCTTTTACTGAGCCAACATTTTATCCATAATGCAAAAGCTGAGTGTGGAAATGTAATTTAAGCTAAGAATATGCCATAATATCAGAGACCAGATTTTAGTCCTGGCTCCAGCAACTAGGGCTGGATTTTTAATAGATAGCATTGGATAGTATTACAAGTTGTCTTTTCCTAATCAAGAGACCAACCACTTACATGGCAATTGTAAACATATATATGCCATCTGTGTATATAAACAGCCATCTCCTCCCTCCTCCTAAATAATTTCAAAAGTTTTCTTTAAAAAATCCTCATCATGTCTTTCTTTGCAATGGAAGGACATCAAAGCAGCTAGTGACGCAAAAGCAAGGGTAACACACATGCTTTAAAATCATATTAAGATAATAAAAATGGAAGACCGTTGTTGGAATCCTGAAAGGTCTACCATCAGTTCTTCTGGACTTCTAAGGAAGCATACAGAGAAAGGATGTGTTTGAAAGCACTAGAATAACAGAGAAGGAAATTCTATACCATTTAAGACAAATGGTTGTCCAATCTCTTCTTAAAAACGTCCAGTGCTGGAGCACACACAACTTCTGGAGGCAGGTTGTTCCACTGATTAATTGCTCTAACTATCAGGAAATTTAGCCTTAGTTCTAGGTTGGTTCTATAAGATAGTCCAGAGAAGAGGTACAACCTAACTCTCACTTTATCTAATCAACTGCATCTTACAAGATAGAAAGTATGTCCTCTTCTCTTACTCTCCAGAAAACTAGGGAGAATTCCTTCTGAATTGCTTTCCATACCTTCCCTCCTTCTAAGGTATCTTTTGAACTCCAGTTGTCCAATCTGCAGCTCTCCTTCCTGTCTCCCAAGGTCATTTCCACATACCAGTACAGGAGTACATGTGTTAAAAGTTTCATACTGTAGATTGCAAAAGCCTACAAAATGTTTTCCTCTCCTTAATTTCCTTAGGAGTTAGGATTCTTGCAAGATTTCAGGCAGAATGGAAAACTGGGTTTGTTGTTCTCTCAGAATTTCAGCCAGCCATCAATCAAACTGACAGGTGCCAAGTTCTTTCTCTTGTTTAAATAAAATATACTATTTCCATGTTCAGCCTGCCCCAATATATAGGTGGTCTTTGACTTCCAACCACCATTGGGATGGAACTTCCATGGCTAAGCAATGCGGTTGTTAGTTGTGCCCAGTTTCATGACCTTTTCTGCTGTGGTTGTGAAGCAAATCGTGTGGTCACTAAGCAAATACAGGTTCTCCCATCAATTCTTCTTCTTGGAAACCAGCTGGGAAGATTGCAAATATCAATTACAGGATTCGGAGGTGCTGCAGAACCGTTATAAATATGTGCCAAGCACCCAAATTGCAATCATGTGACCACAGGGATGCTGTGACAGTAGTAATGCGAGGAGTGGTCCCAAGTCAATTTTTTTTGGGTGGTGTTGCACTTGAGTTACTGAACAAATAGTTGCACATTGAGGACTGCTTGTAATTACAGTGGGGGGGGGGTTGCACAGTGGCTGCATTTTTCTCATCAAGTTAGTGGTTTTCCAGATATTATTGCTCTAGCAACTGTGTGTGGAATTGAACCAATAAATTTGCCTAACCTGGCAATGAACTGCTTGCAAGAAGAAGAGCAAGCTCAGAGATCACCAAGACCCCACACATTCTCCATCAGAGTTCCATTCCCCAAATAAAATTATTCAAAGAAGGAACTCGGCGGATCTTTTTTATTTTAAACAAACCGTTCAGTCCCTTCCATACATTTACTTCTAAACTGCAGTTCACTGAAAAATGGTGTTCACCATCTGGGAAAGTGGCTAATAAAATTTCAGGCAAAAAATAACCCTAACCCTCCCCAAACAGTGGCTAGCTTCTCGCAACTAAACTAAGCGTAACTCCTGTTTAATAAGCAGAACTGCAGTATTCACTCAACACACTATAAATCATATTACGATTTCATGTGATGTCCTGGATTCTCACAATACACTAAACCACAAACTGCCTAACCCCATTTTAAGCTCGTCTTTGTACAAATTCACAGGTTGAGTTTCCTCCATTCCAAGCAATTTTTATGCATGTCTATTTACAAGCAACATTTGGCTTATTCATTGAGGTTTGTTAGTCCTGGATAAATGTAGATAGGATTTCAGCTAAAATAGCATTTGCATTACCTGCCATTCCTTCAAGCTACCAAATGCCTTTTCTTCTTTAGATCTAACAACCTTGCAAGGTAGACCGTTGCTCTGCCATTAATTTGTTTGATGTCAAGGATCAAAGCAATGATTATGTGGCATCCAATATCCACAATCCGGCATTAGGGCAATGTGGATTTGAACATCTGGGCTCCAGTGTGCCAGACAGATTCTGAGTGTGACTTTCAAAATTGAAGCAGATGGTAAGGAAGACAGATGCCAACTCCATGCTGCTTCAAGTTGTCTGCAGGGGCAACTATGACCTTCCCTCTCATTGCACACAATATCCTGACTCTTTTTTGGCAGCAGACACAAATCGGACTCACAGAATCGTAGGGCTGGGAGGGACCTTGGAGGTCTTCTAGTCCAACCCCCTACCCAGAGCAGGAACCTTATCCCATCCAGGAGAAACAGTTATCCAATCTTTTCTTGAAAAGCTCCAGTGATGGAGCACCCACAACACCACCAGGAAACCTTTCATCCTACCCTTAATCTTTTAGCTCCAGGCCCTTCAGTAACTTAATATATTGTCTGTCTATTCATTTTTCTTACGGTCATGGAAATACATTTGCTTTTCCCATTAATTTTTCTTTTGCCTTCAAAATAGTCCAAGGGAACTTTGCTACTAGATACATGTGGGGTTTTCCCCCCCTGCGGCATCACAACGACCTCGTAAGGGACATTAAGGTGAAAGTGAAAGAATGTGATAGTAGGTTGGATATTGAAATCAAATCTCACGTGCCCAAAAGTAGTACTTTACCTAGCCTACCAAATAATTTTATTTAGCCTTGTCCAAGCATTTGAAATCGTCCACCATAAGAACGATCCATCATAAGAATCTATGGGATTGTAGTAATACCAAGTCCCAGATCTCTCTATTCCTGGAACCGGACTGTTAGGTTGGGCAGATTATTTATTGGACCTTAAGGAAGGATAACTTCCTCCACCTCTTCCAAAACCTCAGAAATAGATCTGTGCACATGGAACAATACATGATGATACCGGGAAGTTTTAAAGTAGCTAAAGAGTTCAGAAGAGCTGAAGATTCACAGTCGAATAGGGGTTAATGGGGGGGAGGGTTGAGAAGGAGAAGGAAAGATCAAAGATGATCCTTTCTAACCTCCGACTTCTAAATCCTGAAAAATCCTCCAAGTGACCAAGAACACCAGAAACGACTTGAAATTAAACCAGACAAAGGATCTTCTCTTCCAGTATTATTCATCTCACCCTTCCCCAACACGGGAACCTTCTTGTCTGTCAGAGTCTACTTCTCCTCATCCTCCATCCTATCACCCCCCCTCCCCATTCCTATCTACTCTCTTGAAGTAATTTCCCAACATTTCAAGCAAAACGTTTCTTTCCAGACCCACATTAGACGGCAGGAGTTCAGCCCAGGACTTGAGGATCTCCAGTGGATGGGCTCCCCAGGGCTGAGCTGTGGGTCCGATAAAGGAACCCTGCCTTTCCCATCTCTGTCAGTTTGGGGTCAACTCAGACAGCAGCAGCAAAAAAAAAAAAAAAAAAAAAAAACCTGGAGGGAAGG
>JARGCV010000435.1:80000-172500 GCA_034064705.1 Bothrops alternatus
GCAGATTTCTGAACCTTTAGCAGCTTGGAGTCAAGATATTCTAATTAACAGCTCAGCATCAAAGGTGCTTTGTATTGATTTCTCTATTCATGTTTCTAGAAAAAGACTGTTTGTTTATTTGTTTTTAAATTGTGGTTCTCCAAGATTAAAATGGGCCAGCAATAGCTAGAAGATCATGATCCATTATTGGACTTTATCTAGTTAGCTTTTGCTGTCCTGGCATTTCTTTTCCCAATCGTTAGCTTTTTCCAGAAACAAGGAAGGGATAATTGAGCAGCCTTTCTGCTTTATCTGGCTCATCTAGACTGCTTGGAACCATAGATCCAAGGCTTGCATCGGTCACCACGGTCTTTCTTTCATCTTGACTAAAGGAGATGAATAGGTCCTCCAAGCAAGCTGCTCTCCATGGAGAGATGGCGAAGGTGATACTCTCAGGTAAACAAATTGTAATGCATGACAAGGCAGACAATCCACCCCACAAGCCTATTTATTTATTCAGGACATACAGCTGCCCATCTCAGATTCACGACTCTGGGCAGCCTACGGCAATTCAAAAAGCGATAATAACAGAATACCATATAAAATATACAAAGTCCTTATAAAAACCATGGAACACACTTTGCAGCCGAGGAATCCTTCAGTGATTTTCTGTGACCAATTTCATTGCCATCGCTTTTCTGGAGAAAGACCATCCTAAGAAGAGAAAAATGGTGTTAATCTGCTGTAGCAAATTGGTGATACCTTAAGGATTAGTATATTTATTTTGGCAGGATGCTTTGTGGACTACCGTCTGTTTTACTAAATGCATGGAGCCTTTCTTGCTACCTATACAGAAAAAGTCTAAGATTAGCATTGTCAGATATCGGCTAAAGAATTCCAACTAGACAGATCTAGAAACACTAGGCTGAAGCTATAATATGACTAACTCTTCACTGTCATCTAGCTCACAGCTGGGCACAATCTGGACACCCAGTTAATGATGGGGAGACTTAAAAAAAGAAAAGAAGCATTATGGCAACATAAAAAATGTATGAAAGATAGAGGTAATTACCGACTGATTGCAATCATCCATTAAAAATGGATAATAATAATAATAATCTACAAATGTTCTGCCTTCCAAACACTACCTTGTAGTGCAGGGGTGTCAAACTCAATTTCATTGAGGGCTGCATCAGCATTGCAGTTGCCCTCGGTGTGTGTGTGGCCTACTGGGTGGGTGTGGATGGAGTTGGTGTGGCCTACTGGGTGGGCAGGGCCAGCTCTACATTGTTTGCGTAAAGGGTGCCTGTGGGGGCCTGGGCAGGAGTGGGACAGATCTGAGGGTCTCTGGCAGAAGGGGGGGGACCGGGGCAAGTGCCAAGGCACGGTCCATTTCGTCATTCCTCACAAAGGGTGATACCTCCCCAGCATGCACCCAGGGGGCGGGACCAACACGGCAGGGGCCGGTCCCTTGCTGTTTCCAGATGGCCTTGTGGAGCTAAGACTGAATGCGTTTCAGCATAGATGGCCACCACAAAATTCTACATTGGCTCCCGGCTGGCCTGGGCCAGGGCCAAGGCAGCGGGGGCCGTTCCCTCACTGTTTCCAGGATGGCTTCGTAGGCCGCATGAAACCACTTCGCGGGCCACATCTGGCCCCCGGGCCTTGTGCTTGACATGTCTGTTGTAGTGTATGATTTAGAAAGTAACCTGTCTGACTTAGGTGCAGGCTGGTGGGCAAAATGTATGAAAGATAGAGGTAATTACCGACTGATTGCAATCATCCATTAAAAATTGTGGGTCTTGGTGCAGATTCTGACATTGGGTGATAAGTTGTTTTATCTATAGGAACTGGAATAGAATCTCTTGAGGAAGTTAAATGCAGCTCCAATGAACATCTGTTTTAAAGTTGTGTGGCTAAAGAGTAGTTTGCTATCCTCTCAAGGGCATTTTAAATTGTGTTTTGGCTGCCGGCATTTAAGCCACAGCAATTTAAAATGACGCCATATTAACTTAACCAGTTTGTGATGCTGCTAATCCCTAGCCAAAGTGAGATCTTCTACATTAGCAAACAACAGCCATTGTCTAAGGCAATAAAACTCCCACAAAGGGCCAGGCCATAGAGCAGGAGAAGCAAGGGAGTGGAAGGGTGGCACGTGAAGGGTTGAATGAGACAACACAGCAAGTGACGGTTCCTTTTGAGAATCCTGTCCTAATCTCACCAAAGACCAGCATCCTGAACACTTGAGTCTCCCTCCCCTGTTTCTGGAATCTGATTTCTGATTTCTGATTGCATGCTGACTCATCAGTTTGTTCAATGCAGAATGCAGTGGGATGGCTGCAGAGGAGTAGAGTAGAGTAGAGTAGAGTAGAGTAGAGTAGAGTAGAGTAGAGTAGAGTAGAGTAGAGTAGAGTAGAGTAGAATAGAATAGAATAGAATAGAATAGAATAGAATAGAATAGAATAGAATAGAATAGAATAGAATAGAATAGAATAGAATTCTTTATTGGCCAAGTGTGATATTGGACACACAAGGAATTTGGCTTCAGTGCATAAGCTTTCTGTGTACATAAAACAACAGAGTGATAAGTCATAGATCACAAATCATAAAATACAAACAACGATTGTTAAATCATGATATACCAATAGGAGAAGGTAATAGGAAAGGTGAGAGATGAGAAGATGAGAAGATGAGAAGGATAACAGCAATACGTCCTACTACATGGGTAAATATCTTTAGGCGAAACAGTGCTGTAGAAGTTAGGTGTTTAGCAGAGAGATGGCATGGAGGAAGAAATTACCTTTGTGCTTATATTTCTCTGTGTCCTTTTTTAAATTGTAGAATGAATTTCAGAATTCTGAATTTCAAAGGCTGACTAGAGCTCATACATCAGTTCCAATTTATGGAATGAGATGAGTTGGACAGTACATGAAACCTCAAAAAAGGTCACCCTCATTGCTTATGGAACAGTTTTAGAGGACCCAAAAAGGCATGTAACTGAAGCGTGTTTAGGCTAAATCTCAAGCAGGAACATTGTGTGAAGAAAAAAAAAAGGTTTTGTGTGAAGAAAAAAAAAGGGATGCCTTTGAAATAATCTGGCTGGGGTATTGTATTCTTTGTCAACGTAACCTTTTAGATGTAGATATGAAGAGTTGGCTCAAGAACTTTGGTCTGGTTCGAGCAGAGATATTTCCACAAATAATATAGGATAAGACAACAGCATCACTAGCAGGACCAAAAATTCTTCACACAATGAGATGTGGCAACAACAATTGGCAATGTTGGGCATTGTTAAGCTGAGCGCTGTGCGCACTTGCGTTAATGTACCTTTATTTAGGAACTTATTTATTTTAAAAGACTGTGTCAACTCAAGGTGTTGTGCCCTGAAAGGCAGAATCTTGCGATTGCAATGTTATGCTGCTATAATTTTGGCTTCATTCTTGTAGCAGATGTTGACACCTTTTCAGGTGAGCAAACTGCACCCCTGGACTCAAGTGCTACTAAATGCACACACTGTTTTATTTTTTCCACAATCATTTACCTGCTGGTAGCTTATAGTATGGTTACCGTTAAGAGCTGGACCTCACTGAAGCTGTTGGCTTGCGTAATTTGACAACTAAAGCCAAAATGATGGTGGGAACAATATATCTGATCAGTTAACTTTAAATATTTCCCAAGCAAGAGATACTAGTGTTTAATTATGTTCTTATACTGGCCACTAGATGGAGAACCATATCCACATAGAAACTACAGTATACAATAAATTCCAGCTGCTTGATTATTGTCCCCTCTTGTTCAAAATTCAAAATATAAAAGCATTTTTACACTTGAAAAGAACCCAGAGTGAAATTGCTGAGTAAGCACTAAGAAGCTGAATTTGATCCAGTTAAGGAATAATCAAAATAGGTCGTCTAAAGATGTTTGGTATTTCTTTAAATCTTCTTCTTCTTCGTTGTGTTTCTGCGCTTATGGCAGGGTCCGCTTTCCAGCAAAATTTATAAAGGGATAATCAAGCTAGTGCTGAGGTGTAAACTTAGCAGTGCGGTTTTATACTCATTTATTTTATTTATTAAATGTGTGTGCCACCTATCTTACCTAGATTTACTGTGCAGTAGTTAGAATGGAGTATTGCAGGCTAACTCTGCCCACAGTCAGGAGTTCAATCCTGACAATCTCAAGGTGGACTCAGCCTTCCATCCTTCCGAGGTCGGTAAAAATGAGGACCCAAATTGCTGGAGGCAAATATGCTGACTCTGTAAACAGCTTAGAGGGCTGTAAAGCACTGTGAAGAAGTATATAAGTGCTATTGCTATTTACTAACAGTTAGTAGTTGGCTTTTAAAAAAAACCCTAGTATTTGCAGCTTTCTTAAAGATTTTAAGTAATACCATGTGCACTGATGTACCAAAATTGATTAATAGCATTTTATGTACTTTTAATGTTCTTTGGCAAAAAAAAATAATAATTAAGAAAATGCTCATACAATAGTGTGAACATTCCTTTTGTGAAAAATCTGATCAGTGTTAACAGCTAATATGATTGTATGTCCAGTATACTAATAATCACAATTTGCTTTTATTTAATTTGTTACAATTTGTAAAGCAGGCCAAGGCAGGCAAGAAGCAAAATCTGTGAACTGATTTGGTGGTTTTTAAAGTCCTTAATATTAGGTACAGATGTTACAAACAGGTTTTCATGGAGAAGAGGAAGGCTTTTTTTGGTCTTTTGCACTGGTATGCATTCCCAATTAAAATCAGAAAGAAAACATGAAAATATCACTATCCACTTGTTGAAAGAAAAATCTTCATCGGGGTCCAGTCCAAGCTGGGAATAAACAAAATGGAGACGGCTTTAGAAAGAAGTTTGGAGTTTATTGAAGAGCAGAACCAGACAGAAGCGTGGCTCTGGGAAAGCTGACCACATGTAGCTGAGAGTGGTGGGTTTTTATACCTTTTGGGGCTTTGTATTTGGGGTTCTTCCTGTTTGAGACTTGAGTCTGACTGTGCCCTTTTGGTATTAGTGGGTTAATCCTATTATGTTTCCAAAGGTCATGTCTTTTAGAATTTGGGTGGGGTATGTAGATTTTAGAGGTCTTTGTCTTCCTAATCTCAGCTTCTAGCTTCCTGGCCCCAACCTTCCTGAATGGATTATTAAATTTGCATTTCTAAAAGCTGGCCTCTGGTGTTTCTAGTTTCTGCTTGGGGCTATTAAGAAAACTGGGTTTGCTTTTCCGCCTTTAAGATCTTCTCCATTATTCCTTTGGATAAATATATTCTGCCTTTTTAATGTTTCCCAAAATATTTCTTTCTCTGGATTCTTCCCACACGCTCATTGGAACCTATGATAAACAGACACAGCTATAAAGCTGGACTTAGACTGAATCACTTCAAAGTAGGATGGAAAAGGTATAAAATAGATGTTAGCCTCATCTTCTCTGAACTGGTGGCTTCCAGATATTTTGGATCTGACCTGTCTTATCAAATTCTATGGGCTGTCAAGGTGTGCCATTCAAGAAGACCGGAGAACCGTTTGTCTGGAATAATATAGTCTCCTATATTATTGGAATAGAAGGTTGCTTCCAACCCTATTATTCTATTATCCTATTATGAAAAGAAACGGAAGTCAGGAACTGTGTCTCTCTATAATGCCATTAAAATGTTTTCAAAACTGGATGTAAAGGGAGGAATCTCTCAATTTCCATTACGGAAATTCTCTGGGTGAGAAAGGTATCGTGTATAGTATCAGTATATTGACCAGTATCTCATCACACAATGGGAGATGGAAGGGGCATTTCGTTGTCCCTGCTGCAAATGACAAATGATACACTAATATGGCTGAAAGGAAGCTTGGCCCTGAGAAACATCTGTTGAAAGACTACTTAACAAATCCTGTCTTGCTGTTTTCAAGTAAGTCTGTGTGGCTACATCACATTTGAGGAGCATTCAGGTAAAGAGTCCTTCCAAACAAAGTTATCTGCGAAAACCGCCCCGCAGAGTACTTGGACTATTATTATTTTTCTCTGAAGAACACACTCCTCTTGTAGGACAAACTCCTTAGGGTTTGCTACCATAGACATGGCACTTGGTCCACGCATCATTAAAGAGCAACAATGGCCTAGTTAAGGAGGGACAGAATGCCCTGGACCATGCTTGTCAGCAAACTAATAATTTTTTTCTTTTTTGGCTAGCCTTTCTGTTAGGTTGTTTTTGGTAGGTTTTCACTAGTTGAATTCTTTTGTTCAAACCCTCTAAGGCAGGGGTAGACAACCTTGGCTCTTTTATGACTCGTGGACTTCAGCTCCCAGAATTCCTGAGCCAGCATGAGGGAAACTTTGGCCCCTTCATGATTCGTGGACTTCAACTCCCAGAATTCCTGAGCCAGCATGAGGGAAACTTTGGCCCCTTCATGATTCGTGGACTTCAACTCCCAGAATTCCTGAGCCAGCATGAGGGAAACTTTGGCCCCTTCATGACTCGTGGACTTCAACTCCCAGAATTCCTGAGCCAGCATGAGGGAAACTTTGGCCCCTTCATGATTCGTGGACTTCAACTCCCAGAATTCCTGAGCCAGCATGAGGGAAACTTTGGCCCCTTCATGACTCGTGGACTTCAACTCCCAGAATTCCTGAGCCAGCATGAGGGAAACTTTGGCCCCTTCATTATTATTATTATTATTTATTAAACTTGTATGCTGCCCTTCTCCCAAGACTCAGGGCGGCTCACAACAATACAAGTATAAAAAAAGTAATATAAAATCAGTTAAAATCACTAACTTACAGCATAAAAACCAAGCAACCTACCTTACTCACACAACACGACTCGTGGACTTCAACTCCCAGAATTCCTGAGCCAGCATGGCTCAGCTTGGAAACCTCTCCCTTTCCCCTCAGCGTGGCTGGCTCAGGAATTCTGGGAGTTGAAGTCCACGAGTCATAAAAGAGCCAAGGTTGGCTACCCCTGCTCTAAGGTAACCAAAATGGGATGCTCGCAAGAGGCGGCATTCTCTGGGCTGGAGTTATCCAAGGACAGAACTTAATTAAACTTTAATTAAATTTTACTTCAAGAGTCTTCGCTGACTTCCCGGAATGTAAGTTAACATATTTCCTTTAAGCAATGTAACTTTAGGATGAAAACGATGTAAGCTGCCGCGAAAACCACATCCCTAGGAAATTAGCAATCATCACTGTGTTCGTTAGAAGGAGCCCTAGTCAAGACTTCAGGCTCTAAATGCCAAACACACGTATGTTTTGCTATTTGAAAAAGGCAGCTTCTTATGGGTAGGAGAACCTGCTCCCTCACAGTGCGCAACATCTGTTGTCAAATGCTTAAAATGTTCACAAAGGCGGCCTTGGGCATTTTTTGAAGGCAAATGGGAATCAGGTTTTCTAAGAGCAAGGTGGAGAGCCTTCAGAACAAAATTAAAAGTAAAGAAAAAAAAAGAGAAAGGAACAAGGAAGCTGAAGTTCTTTGTCTGCAAAAACTAAAAAAGTCTCGGGCAACAGCCTCATGTCTCCTAGAGACCCATCAACTACTGGGGCCACAGGATCTCTGCATTTTTATGGAATGTTGGCAAACTTATTCAAGTTTCTTTAACGTGTCTTTTTATTTTCCCATCTTCAATAGCTGGGAACAGGTACTGTCGAGCAACGTTTCACAAACCAGATGTGGGTTTCTAGGACGATGGAATCTTGTGTTGCATAAAACAATCACATCAATGTTGTCTTCAACCACGGACACACTTTTTTCTTTTCAAGTTAAAAAAAAAAAGGCTTTGTTATCCCAAAATAAGAAAGTTAACAGCGTATTTGTTATCATTCCACTGCTACTCAAGTTTTTCCCAAACCTACCCCTCCCAAATCTCTTATTATCACAAACATTTGAAATGACAGTCAGACCGTAAGAATGCCACATAGGTGCACGCACACATACTTCCGGACACAGACCAACTGCTACACGCACAAGCACACAGAGAGAAAAACTCCAGGGAGGTTGACTGTGCAATGTGATCCTCCCATTTCCAACAGCAGTGAAACACCACGCCCTGCCAGGCTTTCTTTAGCACGCCATTTTGCAAGGACAGGAATCTTACATCTTCACAGATGGGACTGCCACCTTTTTTCGAGACTGAGCTGTTCGTGGTCCTGTTAGAATCTTGGCAACTTTAAGGCTTGTGGACTTCAACAGCCAGCCAGCAAGGTCTTACGAAGTCCACAGGTCTTAAAGTTGCCAAGGTTGGACACCCATATTTTAAAATGAGAGGTCACATTAGAACTGAGAACTGGTAATCCAATTTTTCCCCCCCTTCCGTGCCATGTTTTTAAGACTGTAGTGGCAAGGGCAGCCTTGTTACTGATCTATCTACCCTCTTATTTAAGCTACTTCTTTTTTTGGGAGAAAGGAAAGAGTCGAAATGCTTGAAATAAATAATTGAAAGTAAAATGCTAAAGTCTCTGCTGCTATTCAAATCAGAGCAGGAGGAGACTGAAGTGGCCTCTCCTCTGTGGCGGTCAAGAACATGGCAAGGAAAAGTGAACCGGTAGCCCACCCAGGAGTCAGTTAAGCAAACCTGCATTCAGATCCTGGAAAACAGCACCAGCAGACTTACAGCAAAAGGAGAGAACAAGCCCATCAACAGTTACTGAACATAGAGTTGTTTGCGACTTTCCCATTTCACATACTGGCACAAAGTCTTCACTGCATTCTCCTGCGTTTCAACCTGCCCCCCCCCCAAGTCAAAGTGCATTTGCTTTCAAAGTTAAGAGCTTTAAAATAATTTTGGCGGAGAGTCTCCCAGCCTTGTCAAGCCAAGTTTGACCTAGCTTTTCCCACAGTCCCCCAGAGAGGGAAATTCCACCTCCTGGTTCCAAGACGGCAACCGGGGGGGGGGGCTCAGGCATGGCTCTCTAAAGGCGCGCGAGAGAAATCCTGAGAGGAGGGGTCTGAGATTCAGTCAGCAGCTTATAAGCCTCCGGGGATCTTCTGAGGCGGGAGACCGTCTTCGATCCAGAGGGCAGGGGAGGAGCCGCTGTGCAGAATTCGGCGGTGAATCCTCCGCAGCCGCAGCAGGTAGAGCAGGATGGAGAGCAGCACGACGAAGAAGCAGGCAAAGAACAAGTAATGGTTGTAAACGAAGGCGAAGCTGCGCCAGTGGGGGTGATTTCCTCGGAAATTCTCCTGCTGGATGTCTCTGTGAGAGGAGGAGAGGAGAAGATGAAAGAGATGGTTCTGCTCTGTAACAACAACCCAACAACACGACAACTTAGCATGCCTTGATGCATCCCTACAGATTTCTCAAAGGTTTTGCTAACCTGACTGAGCATAAGGCGTATTGTTAGAAAGCCACCAAAAAAGACTTTTTTAAAAGAATCTTTTGTTATTTGTTTCAGAGATCACTGTGATCCCAAAGGCTCCTGGTGATGAACTTTTCTGGGACATACTCCCCAAGCAGATCGATTCAATGTGAGAAGTTGGCTCTGATGGTACCTGGGAATTAGGTCGTTTAGGCCTTATTGATTAAAACCAACACTTTGAATTATACCCAGAATATATTTTTTTTAATTTATAAAAATATTTATTATTAGGTAAACATTTGCACATGTAAACAAAGAAAAAATTCAAGTTAAATGCCATTCAACTTAATACAATCATTTTAAATTTGTAGACCTTCTTCACTCCGTAAGCCAACTATAAGCCAACCGTAAGCCAACTACATTTTAAAAAATTGTAACTTTCACTTCTTTTCCAGAATCTTATTGGAAGCCAATTTTCATTTGGGAAAGAATTCTCCTGCACAAACATTTATTAGATGGGAAGGCTGGCACCCCACGGCCTGATGTAGCCTAAATTCCAGTGTTTAGGACAAGAGGAATTTCATCCTTGCTTAGCAGCTTGTTTAGGTGAGGGGGGAAAAAAAGGCATGCCCCAAAAAGAAACAGGCAGTTCTACACATCAATCATCATCATATAATCCACTGCTCCAAATTATTCTTCCAGGCTGCTTGGCAGAAAAAAGGATGGGACATCCCTGTCTTAGAACTTACAGAGGAAATTTCTACTCCAAGCAGGCGAGTGTTCCTAAGGATACGCTCGAAACACAGCCCAATCAACTAGGACTGGTGACAAGGTCCAGGACCCGGGTGCAAACGCTGATCAACCCTATATAAGTCTCTCTCATTGACTAGCATTAAGCCCTGACGATGTCGGTAGTTTTCCGACGAAAGCTTGGTATTTATTAAACTTTTCTACTTTAAATTTTTTCTGGTGTTCATGTTTGGTTTGTCTTTTGTAGTATGAATATACCCAGGAATCGCATTTTTAATGATATTATTCACACACACACACACACACACACACACAGGTCTTTGGTTATTCGGGTTTTCTCCTGCGTAGAATTTGAAGTGTCTTGGCGACATTTCGACGAAGTCCCATTCGTCATCTTCAGGCTGCTGTTTTCGGCTTCATGCTTCTCACATTGCTCCTAGAAGCACAAAGCCGAAAGCACCAGCCTGAAGATGACGAATGGGACTTCGTCAAAACGTCGCCAAGACACTTCAAATTCTACATGGGAGAAAACCCGAATAACCAAAGACCTACATACAAACACCCGTGAAAACCTCAGAAAACACACACACACACACACACACACACATGAGAGAATATCTGAAGCTCAGGGTTGAACTGTGGCAATCTTAGTGCATGATGATGTTACCTAGTTTGTAATGAAACGTCTGCAAGAAGAAAAGCAAGCTCAGAGAACACCAAGGACCCCCCCAGCAAGAATGGTGTCAGGCAAACTGAGAGGACCAAACATAATTTTCTGCCCTCCGAGCCACGACCTCCATCCACCTTACTGATAAGCATTGCATTGGTTCTCCATTTGGCTTGAAAGTCAAAACAAACGCGAAACTTTCCGGAGAACATGATTAAAGCTGCCTTCGAATTTCACAGGAAATGGGGTAACGTCTTAAAGGTGTACCTCAAAGGTAAAAAACGGGTTCGGTAGAGGATGGCCCCCAACGTCCACTGCACCTCTTTATCGTATACTTGAAGGGCTGTTTTTAGGTTGTTGTAGTTCACGGGAAAACCGAAGCCATTGTGAAATACCTCGTACATCCAGGCTGACTTAAAGCACTGATACCTGCAGAGAATAAACATAAGCAACACATCCAAATGGGACAGAGCTAAATGACACAATCCGAAAGAAGAATGAGCTAAATTCCACCCGTCTTAAGCACTTAATTGCACATTCAAGAGCCCGCTGTTGTTACCAGGATTTACGCACACATGCTCTGGATTCAGTCCAAAATAATTAGATGCCTCCTTAGAAGGGCTAATTAAGCTCTGAGATGACAAAAGACAATGCCCTCCTATTGGGGGGGGGCTCCTACGTTAATGAAAAGGAATGAAAAGTGTCAGGTGAAAACTTAGAAGTCCTTCTCATGCAGCTTGCTGCAAACAAGCGACAGTGGAGCTGGCTTTCAAGGAGGCGAACTTTTCAGCAGAGTTAGCACAGGCAGTTATTCTGATTATTTCAGTAAGCGCAAAGCACGTTTATGATTTGTGATAATTAATAATAACCAATTTAGTCTGTGGATAGACAGGATATGTGCATGTATTATCAAAACACCACTGATTTCCAGAAATGGAAAATAATTCCCTTCCCATTCATTCATCACTTGTTTTTTACATAGTGGGAAAGGAAGCCACCTGGTGACCAAAAAGAGGCACAATTGTACCAAAAGGAAAATAAATACATATATGTCTGCCATCACTATCTATCTATCTATCTATCTATCTATCTATCTATCTATCTATCTATCTATCTATCTATCTATCTATCTATCTATCAATCTATCGCTTATCTATCATCTGTCATAAGCTTCTTTCAGTTTATGTTAGGATTATTTTGTCTAAAAACCATGCATAAAGCAAAGTTGCAAAAAAGAAAGCCAGACTTTGGGCTTTGGGAAAAAGATGTCTTGGTGTGTTTCTAGATTTTGTTGCAAATTATGCCGACACAAATTGTGCAATAGTGACTTGTTTTTAAATAAAGCAAAATTTTGGATTAAAATAATCACATAATATTGAATTGTGTAAATCAAATTCACATAGTGAATATATAGCTTCTTTACTTTTTAAGAATGCTCAACAGCTCAGAGATTATTATTTTTTTTGGAATCAAAATATTGGCTTCCTTGAAACAATTACTTAAGGAATTTACTTTGGGGTCTCTCTCTGGCAAGGACTGTTTGACCACATTTAGACACAGAAGAATGTGAATGCTTACTTCAGTCGATGGAGATCTGCATGGGATGCATACAGGCCATGATCAAATCTTTCCCGTAGAATAGACCACTTTGTAGCACAATATTCCTGAGGAAAAACATTACGGAAATAAATATACACAGGTTATTTATATAAATGCACATACAGGATGTCCCACGTGTAATAGTGCAGTTGCTCAAAATTGATCAGTTACCACTCAGTTATTCTGGTTTCTATTTTATTATCATTATTTCCTATATATAGATGAGTTATCATCTTAAATATTTATTTCCTGATTTATTGATAAATTTTGGCTGCCCTATTATTTCTGGTTACACAATACAATAAAGAGCCTTTTAAAATCAATATTACCATACGAGAAATTCTAAAATTCTGACACTGCAGACATTCTGACATTGCAGAATGAGTTAATTTGGGGGTTTTATTATGCAGCCTGCTTATATGTGAAGACCGGGTTAGATTTCCTTGTCGTGCTGAAGTTAACTCTCCATTTCTCAGCCAAACCTGGAAGCGGAAGGCCTGTGGCCTTACATTTGCAGCTTTGAGGAACTGAGCAGCGTTGTAATCTCCTCCCATCCTTAAGACGTCCTCGGTGCAGTAGTAGAACTCGGAGAAACCGTAGAATTCGCTGTTCTCGAAGTGGATGGGCGGCTGATAAATGCCGTTCAGGGACGTTTGCGTCTCGTTGGTCTTGTTCATGAAAGGCTGAATGACATCACGGCACAGGTGGAAATCTCCCGTCCCTCGAAGATACAGAATCTGTCCATTTTGTTGGACTTCGTCCTCGGCATCTAAGGGCAGGCAAGGGTCCAAGTAGGGAGTCTCAGGGGTCAGGCCGATCTGTTTACCAAGAAGCCTGCAAGCAGAATTGATCGAAGGACAATCAATGGAACAGCCAAATGTCTCAATTAGAAAGATGGAAGCTGATTCTTCTGTCCTGACAAAAATTATATTCTTTTGTGGGGAGGGGGCGGGGAATAGGAGAGCATAACCATCAAGGCCAGGGGTAGGCAACCTTGGCTCTTTTGTGACTTGTGGACTTCAACTTCCAGAATTCCTGAGCCAGCCGTACTGAGGGAAAAGGGAGAGTTTCCAAGCTGAGCCATGCTGGCTCAGGAATTCTGGGAATTGAAGTCCACGAGTCATGAGGGGGCCAAAGTTTCCCTCATGCTGGCTCAGGAATTCTGGGAGTTGAAGTCCACGAGTCATGAGGGGGCCAAAGTTTCCCTCATGCTGGCTGAGGAATTCTGGGAGTTGAAGTCCACGAGTCATGAGGGGGCCAAAGTTTCCCTCATGCTGGCTCAGGCATTCTGGGAGTTGAAGTCCACGAGTCATGAGGGGGCCAAAGTTTCCCTCATGCTGGCTCAGGAATTCTGGGAGTTGAAGTCCACAAGTCATAAAAGAGCCAAGGTTGCCTACCCCTGATCTAGGCCAAATCACTGCAGTTCAGTTATAGAGAGAGGTGCGAACAACCAGGCCCACATGTGCAGAGTTCAAGCTAACTACTTTATTTGTTTTGCCTATAATACAGGAATCTCTCCTGTATTATAGCCTTCTGTATTATAGCAGCCTTCTCTTGGGAGCAAACAAGACTCCAGGGAATTTGAGGGGTGGGGTGGGGGGTAAGTCTTAGTCCTTTTGCAGTTGCGCAGTGTCTCCAGTTCTGTACTTGAGCCCTCTTCCTTGCCAGGTTGGGTTCTTCCCACCATCAGTTATATTTGGGAAAGCAAGAAGCCATGGATTATTTCTTGCTTGAACAAGCCATGCTCATCTGACTCAGTCATAAATCTAAGCCACAAGGAACGATGTGTAAAGGGACGGAGAGCTACAGCTCTCCAAACCAAGCAACTAGCCTGATGACAGGAGACCCAAAGGTGTGGGTCTGACACCATCTACTATCAATTCCTACTTCCAGCTGTTATTTCCCCCCCCCCAACCGAACTATGGCCTTTCATATAAAAAGCTTCCCAGCCCCAAATTTAGCTCTTACGTTTTGGCATCCAGCGAAGAGTTTTATTTTATAGTTCCTGGTAATGTACTTAATTAGAATGAAGACAACCGTGCTACCTTTGATGCAGTTTTTTTTATTCTAGTTTACACCTTGCGGTTGCTGTGTCGTTGTCATTTGATGAACGTTTTAGTTCTGAAAAGCCAAGGATCTAATTGGCAGAGACGTGGCAGAGAAACATCTTGAAAAACAAAGACATCTGGACCTTTCCTGTAAACACTGAATTGCTTTCATACACACAATCTTGGGATTAGCAACTGCAGAAAACAATTGACTGTGTAAACAGACTTTTGCCTTCTGCAGCCGGACGTGACAACCAATTGTAATAACTCACGTAGCCTCAAGTCACCATTAGCCAACCCTCACTTATGCTGCATTTTAAGAGTGGAGATATAATTTCCATTCTTTTGGCATGTGCCCGTTTCAGAGATTTTATGCGAAGCATTTCAGACAAGTTATAATTTGGAAGCAAATGTATTACACTACGGCACCTGTTTCTCAATATTGTGCTGGTGAATATGTTGTCTGCGTATCTCTGCTGAGCAGCGTTCCCGCCAAAGCCCAGAAACGTTGCCACGTAGACGCGATACACATGTTCGCTCTGATGAGCATCACAACCCAAGTTGAATTCCGCCAGTAGGTTCTTAGCCACCTCCTCCTGCCGGCCATCAAAGAAAGAGGTTGAGAGGCAGAGTTCTGCTCTGTCGTTTTCATTCCCCAGGTTTTGATTAGTCAAGAACCGCTTTCAGCTCGGTGGGTTTCAAAACCTTTTGTGCAAGTTTATGCCTGGCCACAGTTGTTTATAGTAAACACCTGAGCAGTAACCCTTGGATGGGACAAGTGTGGCCATCGAGATGTTGTCGGGGGCAACTTCCAACAGCTCCAACCATCATAGCTAATACAAAAGGATGTATCTGGAAAGACACTGGTTTGCTGGCCCTGCACAATGGAAACAACACCGATGCCCAAGTATTTGTCAACTACAGGGATAGCTATGCACATGGCCATATAGACTACGCTAGTAAGTATTGCATCTTTCCTTCCTCTACAGTAATTTTTAATAATAATAAATTTATAAAAGTGGGTTTACTATTTTCTGCTTTCTAGGGTTGAGAGGGAGGGCCTGGCCCAAAATCACTCAGCTGGCTTCATACCTATAGCAGGACATCCAGTTCCCTGGTCATTGGATCAAGATCTCCCAGGTGGCCTAATGACTAAAGCAGGACTAGAAATCACAGACTCCCAGTTTCTAGCCTGAAGCCTTAATTGCTACATCAAACTGGCTTTGTACCAAATATACCAATGCAAATAAAACAAAGTTATAGAACTATCCGACTAAGAAATGAAAAGACTTTGAACATCTGTTCTTTCAAACGTTGACTTAAATGTGCTCTTTGATTTGTGGCAAGAATGTGAAACTATTATTTAAATAAAGGTCACAGAAAGCAATTGAAGTATTCTTGGTGCACCTTATTCTGGAACCAAGATAAGCTTCATTTTTGAACCCAAAGATAGAAACTGAAAAAAGCTGAGGTTTCACAGATTCAAGCCACCGATTCTGACAAAATCTTAAAAACAAACAGCACCTGATGTTCAAAATCTGTGCATTCCTCTTGCCTTCTGTTGCAGATCAGGTCTAGTCTACATAGATGTAACTCTAAAGGTCCTATGTAGCTATAGTACTTATCAGGGATTTTGTTTCTAGATGATTTTGAATATGAAAACCAGAGTTAAGAAATGAATCCACTGTTTATAGTGTTTTGACTGATCATGTTCAAAGCATGTGAAAATTCTGTCCTGGTACTCATCATTTGTTTAGTACTCAGAGCACAAGCTAGAATTTGTCGGTGTCGGCTGCCTTGTGATTATTACATTATTCCTTATGGGAAAAATTTGTTTGGTACTCATCCTGCCTCCCGGAACCAATTAACAATCAGTACTGAGGAACTACTGTAATAGGTTAGAAAAATCTGCTGTACTAAAAAGGAGAATTCTGGATATTTCTTCCTCTTGTAAAACAGCAAAATAAATAAATAAATATATGAACTCCCACACTGTACTGAACTTTTGACTATTTGACCATGATTCATTCAATAAAGTACAACAGTTGGAATTTACACATCCAACTAAGCCAACACTAAACCATGTAATGGCTAAGCATGATGAGTGAATCCAACATTTCCTTTTCACCTCAAAAGGCTGGTTTGGTTCGTCCTTGTAGGTCAGGATTTTCCTTGTACTGAATACTGCTATACATACATTGACTCATGTATAGCATACAAATAACAGTTCCTATAAATATATTCCTGACAATATTTACATTTAGAATAACCATTTTAAAAAGGTATTCCGCGACGTGTCAACCATTAAGAAATTGCATCAAACGGGGACCGCAAGCTTAGTTAACAGTGCATCATTTTCTATTGGCTACGTACAGTATAAAAACGACCATTTCAAGGGCAAAATTCATCCGCGTAAACTCTGCGTCATGAACAAACACATTGCTAACACACTGGCTGATGAAAATGGAAAATAACGTTTATGGATTGCTTAGCTGATGGGGCTCAGAAGTTCAACTGCTTTCTCTTCAGGCGGGGTGAACTGCTCACACACCACGGGGCACAGGACTCATACCGTGCAAAAGAAAACGAATCAATGGACATGGGTTAAAATGCAGGGAGGAAAAAAAAAAGAAGGAAAGTTGTACAGATAATAACCTGCTGTGAAGAGGCAAAGCTTACAGTTTTAGGGACTTCATACGCTATTTGAGTTGAAACACCACCCATGTCAAGTATACCCACGGTCCTCTTTCGGACAACTCCTTCTTTGCTTTCACTGTCAGGAACGTGCACTTCCACGACTGCTTCGTCCTCTGGAAGGCAAGATGGGGAGAGGTGCTGCTGAAAACAGGGCAGGGCATCATTTCCATTTTTGTAGTATTGTACAGGGAGTCCTGTACAAGAAAACCAAGATCATGGCATCCGGCCCTCTCAATTCCTGGCAAATAGATGGGGAAGAAATGGAGGTAGTGACAGACTTTATCTTCCTGGGCTCCAAGATCACCGCAGATGGGGACTGCAGCCAAGAAACTAAAAGATGCTTGCTCCTGGGGAGGAAAGCCATGGCAAATCTAGACAGCATACTAAAAAGCAGAGACATCACCCTGCCAACAAAAGTACGTACAGTCAAGGCCATGGTTTTCCCAGTTGCAATGTACGGCTGTGAAAGTTGGACCGTAAGAAAGGCTGAGCGCCAAAGAATGGAGGCCTTTGAACTCTGGTGCTGGAGAAGACTCCTGCGAGTCCCCTGGACTGCAAGGCAAACAAACCAGTCAGTCCTAGAGGAGATCAACCCTGACTGCTCTTTAGAAGGCCAGATCCTGAAGTTGAAACTCAAATACTTTGGCCACCTAATGAGAAGGAAGGACTCACTGTAGAAAGGTCTAATGCTGGGAAAGACGGAGGGCAAGAGAAGAAGGGGATGACAGAGAATGAGGTGGCTGGATGGAGTCACTGAAGCAGGAGGCGTGAGCTGAAATGGACTCCGGAAGATGGTAGAGGACAGGAAGGCCTGGAGGAACCTTGTCCATGGGGTCGCGATGGGTCGGACACGACTTTGCAACAACAACAACATAGGGAGCCCACAACCTATGACCTCAATCGAGGCCAAAATCTCTGTGGCTAAGTGAGACATTTGCTAAGGGAGTTATAACCTTTCTTGCTATGGTTATGTTAAATGAATCACTGCAGTTGTTAAGTTGGCAACACGATTGTTAAGTGACTCTGGCTTCCCCACTGACTTTGCTTGTCAGAAGGTCACAAAAGGGGGGACGCCGTAACCCCTCCAGGGCACAGCAACTGTCATAAATATGAAAAACGGGTCATAGAAGGCGGCTTCAGTGGGACCGGCGGCATCCTTGGGGCAGCGCCATCCTCCAGCAACAGGCGGCATCTCGGGCCAGCAATATCCTCCTGCACCAGGCGGCATGGCAGCGGCATGTAAAGAACACACACATGCCCTGGGCTGCGGAGGTTACCATTATTTTTTTTGTGTATAAGACGCAGTACCTGATTTTTGAACAGGGTGTTTGCAGGAAAAAATAGCATCGTATACACGGAAAAATACGGAACAACATCAGATAAATCAGCGGTCCTCAACCTTTGAGGCTCGGTGGCCCAGCTGGAGGGGAAGGGGAACTGGGCCACACGAGCAGTGGGCCAGCATACATGGGCACAAAGCCCTTGCATGAGTGGTGGGCCACTGTGAACATTCGTCCGTCGGCCTAGCACTTGTGAAGTTGAGCTGCGAGCACGGGCATGCTCCAGCCAGCCACTCACGTGGCCCAATTGCGAATAGGCCATGGCCTGGTAGTGGGCTGCAGCCCAGGATATGGGGACCTCTGAGATAAATTACTGGTAGTGTTACATATTTTAGCAATTTTTGGAATTAATTAATATTAAGGTCCTTACCTTCATCCATATGTTCAAATTTTCCAAGGACAAAGTTGATGCCAATCCATGCATATACTCCTAGATAAAATGTAGAAGGTGCATTTCTAATATCACTGGGTTGTTGTTTTTTTTAAAAAAATAACACCTTAACAGAAACAAAACAGTATCAAAACAGAGACATATCAAATGTGTGTGTGTGTGTGTGTGTGTGTGTGTGTGTGTATGTAGGTCTTTGGTTATTCGGGTTTTCTCCTGCGTCAAATTGGAAGTGTCTTGGCGACGTTTCGACGAAGTCCCATTCGTCATCTTCAGGCTGGTGTTTTCGGCTTCGTGCTTCTAGGAGCATGGGACTTTGTTGAAACGTCGCCAAGACACTTCCAATTTTACGCAGGAGAAAACCCAAATAACCAAACACCCGCGAAAACCTCAAACACACACACACACACACACACACATTCACTCTGTACTTCCTTGAAAACCCAAATATATATGCAAGTGAAAATGCTTCAGCGTTCTGTAAAATTGAAGAAGGCAATGCTCTTCAGCTCATCCCTTATGTCTCACAACCTAATAAATTGGTTTATTAGGACAAATATTTACAGGGACAACATTTATGCATGTCGAACTGTATCGTTGAATGTTACCATAATCCTGAATAAGCCAGTTCCAGCTCATGTGAAAATCTTTGCACATAATAGTTACCTATGTAGAGGTTCCTTCATTGCAGATGTTTATTGTGTGTCCCTTTAATATCAGGACCTGCACAAAATTCATCCGATATGAAAACAGGTAACAGCATCTGCTTTTCTTGCACACTTCGATGAAATATATGAGCAGGTTCAGGCTGGCATAAAAGGCTGAATATAGGCTGTTAACAGGCTGCACAGGATGTCTTAAAGAAGACATTTTGGTACCATTATTCTTTGTTGGATCGGACAGTTTCACTCTGGCTAGCTCAGTGATCACAAAACCCAGGCTGCTCCTAAATTATTTCCTGATCTTGCCAAAACTAAAAAGAAGAGTCAGTACTTCCAAACACTGCTACCAGATAATCTCAATAATGAAGCCTCTTTTCCTCATTTTTTCTAGACAGTCCATATCCCCCTTTTCCCTGGATACACATTCCATCAGTCTCCTGACTAAAGTTTACTTTTTTTCCCCCAGCCTGTATTCTTACCTTCTTGCTTTCCTGAAATCACTTCAGCGTGCGAATCCGAAAACAGAAAATCAAAATGCACTGGAATATCAGTAAGAAGATCTTCTAGGATTGCCTTTTGCTGGCTGCAAGATTTGAAATGGATTAAATATAAATCTAGGGTCTATTTCTATGGGCAAATCTTTCTATGAAACATTAATAGAAAATGAAGGCACTTAAGTTACCTCTCTGGCAAGATTCTCATCCCGGCGGTACAGAGAATATATAGAGGGGTTTCTTTGTGCTTTGCACGGGGTATATGTTCGGCAGCAAAGTTCAGTAGTGGAAAAATATAGTCACTAACTTTCTCAGGAGAGGTAGCAAATTCTGAAATGCCTTGACATCAAGAAGAGATAAATACACTTAACTATACATCAACATGAGAAAGTAAACACACTTTTTAATAAGGAGAGTATTTTTCTCACTTCACACCTAAAATGAGAATTCAGTCAAAGGCAAAATATTGCAAGTCATGCCTTGCTAAAATACAGCATGGGCCTACAGATACAGGATGCTATCTTAAAATTACATTCTGTATAGCCGGGGTCTTCAAACGTGGCCCTTTTACGACTGGTGGACTTCAACTCCCAGAAATCCTCAGCCAGGCACTTCTGGGAGTTGAAGTCCACAAGTCATAAAAGGGCCAAGTTTGAAGACCCCGGCTGTATAGCTATCTCAACTGCTTTAAGTAAGATACTGTGAAAAATTGTCCTGAATGAACCTTGGCCTTTTAGGTTAGCATGCAAATATTAACAATAAAAAAATAAAAATAAAACGAAAACCTGTTTGCATTTTTCACCTTTTTTTAAGTATTAAGAATCTCAAGAAATAAATGAAAACCAGGGGGACAAATGTGGGGAGACCCAGGTCTTGCAGATCCCAAATAAAAAGACAGAATCTGCTGCATTTCAAGAACCAAATATTGCCAATCTTTCTTAACAGGCAAACAAGCAGCTAAGAAATTGGCATGACTTTCCCTAGTACCTGGCTTAATTTTCATAACCACTGGTTTTCTGTTTTCATCCCGCATTTGTTTGATGTCAAGTAAATCATGAGGATTGCCGTTATGCCTTGGCCACCAATACACAAAGATCCGAGATCCACTACTCCCACAATCCACCATAATGCCGTAATTCAGCTTTGGGTTGCTTGTGTCTGTGGCTTCGGTGTCTGTTACTCGTGCAAGATACCTGGGAAAGAAAACAGAAGAATTGCTCAGAAGCAAGTCTCGCTGAATCCAGGTAGGCTCCAAAGGAAACAAGGACAGGACAAAGCCCTAACGTCAATCACACTGAACTTGCTAGTTGCGAAAACACCTATGTGAGAGCAATTATACTATTACATTTCACTTGTTTAATGTGGAGCTTCAACTCTTCAGCTGTATCTTTCACTAAGTGACACTGGGCTAGCCACCAACACTCAGCCCAGCCTACTTCGCAGAACTGTTATTGTAGAGATAAAATGAGACCTAGATTTATGCCAGTTTAAGTTTGCAGAGAAAAGGAGAGGTTATTAACAGAATGGATAAGTTTAATGTAAAAGGATCTGTTTCATTCTGTTAGGTACAGCTTTGGATTGGTTTTTAATCCACTTAACAAAGATTACCTGTGCAGCTTTTTGTCCCGGGAGCTGTATTTTAAAACAGAGTAATACAATATGAAAAATGCAGCAGCAAGGAGACAGCTAACAATAATTTGCCGTAATGTGGTATTCAATATTCGTGGACACCCAACAGGGGAAATACTGAAGTGCCATGAAGCAGGAAAAAGGCAAGAGAAGCTGATCCTGGAATGAAAAAACAAACAAACAAAGACATCTGCATCTAAAATTCTGTGCAAGCACCCCACAGATACAATTGTTGGAAGCCAAATTTTGAAATATCTCACTCTTCATTCTAAAAATGAACGCTTTTCAGAAAAAAAAGTTAACCTGGCAACTGTTCAGTCCAAGGTTTAGAGACATTTCTTTACAAGCCCTTTGTTGTGTATAACAAGACTGGCAGAAGCAGGAAAGGTATCCTTTTAACACAAGTGCTTAGCATACATAATTCAAGTTAATTATTCTTTCTTCCTTAAAGCTATTTTTTGTATGGCTCATCTGTTAGCCAGCCACACAAGCCATCAGACAACTAAGAAACATTGGTATCTCAAATTGCACAAGTTTTGGGGGAAAAACTGGAGGAAACGTTAAATTTCTGGCTACTGAAACTTAAAAATCAAACACATTTTGACGTTTATTTGATCCCACCAAATTTTCTTGTTTTTACTAATCCAAGATTTGGATACTCACCTACCCATTTCTGGAACTATCTGATCAGGACAACTAGGCCACAGAAAAAGCTAGCTTTTTACGGTTAGCCCAGATTCATAAGGCACAAGATTCATCCCCGTAACCAGTGGAAGAAGTAGGAACTGAAAAATAATAATTAAAAGGTAGCATTTTCACTCAAGCTAAAAGAGATGAAACACCACGGAGTCAAATTAATGTATGTTAGCCAACATATCTATAGTCCACCTTTTCCTCCAGGAAGTTTAAGCTGGTATGCATAAAGTTATGCTTCTTTTATTCCCTCTGCTCCCAAGAAATAAGACTGAGAGATAATATCTAACTCAAGGCATCTCACATCTATTTTCCAATTACTGTAATACACTCTTAGCATACAGCAGTCATGGTGTTTTTCATTCTATCTGAAAAAGGAAACAGTGATCAGCTTCGACTGAATAGTACCCTGTAGAGCAGTGGTTCCCAACCTTTTCTATACCCTGCACTCCTAATACACTTCTGATATATTTTCGTACCCCTTACAAAAGTTCAAAATAACGGCAACAAATTATGCATATACACTATAATTTTGAAAACCCAAGTTTTTGCACTCTTCGTTGGGAACCCCTGCTGTAAAGATATGAAGCTTAATCTTTTTTTTTTTCTATAAAATTTTGTCTTCCAAACACAGCTAGACTGAGAATTTTAGAAACAAAAGGAAAACCTTCCCAGTACTAACATTTATAAGCTCTAAAAATACAGCAGAAAAATCAGGAAATCTTGTTCCTTGCATTATTTGGAAAATATGTCTTTTTTTCATTGTTTTCCAACTGGCAAAGATTCCATGTATTGAAATTTCCATTTATACAAACATTTTGTAATTCCCATAGTGAAACGTCAGTTGGTTTTAGGATGTGCTTTCCAACCCACAATAGAACATTTAAAAAGTTATACCTGCTTACCTTTAAAACACAGTAACATTGGGACAGAAGACACCAGCTGTTTAATGCAAGCTGCATTCCTTAACAGTTCCATGGAGGAAACACCGGAAGATGCCATACCACTTGGAAACTAGAGATTTCAGAACATAATTATTGTGATAAAATTAAGACATTTTCTCAGTAGAAGCTATACACATTCCTGAACGCCACTGGAAAAAGGGACTTATGACCATTATTCACACTTATGACCATAGCAGCAAGATTTGGATGCTTGGCAACTGACTCATATTTATCTCCGTGGCAGTGTCCAGGGGTCATGTGATCACCTTTTGCGACCTTTTGACAAGCAAAGCCAGATTCACTTAACAACAACGTGATGCTAACTTAACTGCAGTCTTTAACTTAACAGAGGTGGCAACAAAAGTTATAAAGCGGGGCAAAACTCACGTAACACATTTCTCACTTAGCAACATAAATTCTGGGCGGCATTGTGGTCGTAAGTCAAGGACTACCCGTCTTTATGGCCTAAGATCAACCACAATGAAAGAAGATAAAGGTAGGAAAGGGTGGGTGCTGGGGGGGGAGAAGCCAAATTAAATCTTTCTGACTGACATCTGGCTTTCTGGGTAGAAGAAAGAAAGAAGAATGTGCTTTTGTTGTGCCTTTCCCCCAGTGCTTCTCAATGAGGTGGGTGGGTTTCCAACCCAGCATCCCCCCCCAGCCAGGGGGATTCTGGGAATTGAAGTCCGCCCATTTCCAAGTGGCCAACCTTGAAATCAACTCAACCAGTGTTTCTCAACCTTGGCCATTTTAAGATGTGTGGACTTCAACTCCCAGAATTCCCTAGCCAGCCATGGCTGGCTAGGGAATTCTGGGAGTTGAAGTCCACACATCTTAAAATGGCCAAGGTTGAGAAACACTGAACTAAACCATGGGTAGGCCACCTCGGCTCTTTTAGGACTCATGGACTTCAACTCCCAGAATTCCTGAGTCAGCTATGCTGACTCAGGAATTCTGGGAGTTGAAGTCCATGAGTCCTAAAAGAGCCGAGGTTGCCCACCCCTGAACTCAACCAATCCGGGGATGATGGGAACTGTAATCGACGCTCCTCTGGGAAACAGGTCAACTTGGCGTCCCAAGGGTGGGTCCAAACCCCGGCAACCACAAAGCCCATGGGGCTTGCCTGCCAAGGCTCCTCCTGATCTCCGGTCGGCAGAGGCGCCAGAGCGCTTCACGGACAGGACCCGTCTCCCAGGCAACGGCGGCGGCGAGAGCCGACGGCCGCCTTCCGACCTTGACCGGAGCGCCCCGGCCGGCCCTGGAGCCGAAGCCCGAGAGCGAAAGACGGGCCCAGGCCGCAACCGCCCCTCCGGCCCGCTCTTTTACCTCCCTCGCCTCCTCCGCGCTCTCCCCGGGGCCGATCGCCGGTTGCCAGGGGGATCCCCGACACCTCACCCATCCTCCACTTCCGGGTCCCAGCAGGGGCGCGCGCCGGAAGTGACGAAAGGGCGAACCGCCAACGCGGCGAGGAAAGGAAGAGGGGGCGGGGGCAAGGAGCGCGCGGCCTGCGGCCCGTAGAGCTGCGAAAAGGGCAGAGAGGAGCGCCCACGCTGCCTTTTGGACGCAGCGCGGAGTCGGGTTCGCGCGAGACGCCGACCTCCCGCCTAGCCAGCTTCGCGGCCACGAAGTTGCACAATGCTGAGGCGAAGCAGGCGGGGCTGTGACGTCAGCTGCCGCGCTCAAATGCGTCAGGCCTAAAGCCGGGGACGGAGCCTGAGGCAACTTTGGGCGAAGAAAGGTTTATGATGTCCAGGGTCTCTTTGAGCGCCAAATAGTAAAGAGCAAAAGGTTGAATGGAGAGCGCTGGGAGCGGCGCCCGCCTTCCTGCCTGTAGGGTCCACGTTGCTCTCGGCGGGTGAATGACGGAATTGTCCTGAGGGTCCCACACCACGAGAGGGCGGCAAAGAGACAGAAATGGCTCCTTGTAGTTCCCCCTCTGTCGGCTGTTGGGAGTTTTGCAGCCCAGGTTTAGCAGTCCTAAAGCAGAGTGTTTTTTCAATCTTCGCAGCTTCGAGATGTGTGGATTTTTAACTCTCAGAATTCCCCAAGCCTGAGTGATAGGTAGATAGATAGATTAGATAAGATAACATAAGATAAGATAGATCCAGGACCAACCAGGATGTGTGGATTTTTAACACTCAGAATTCCCCAACTCTCAGTGATAAATCAGTAGTAGGTAGGTAGATAGACAGACAGACAGACAGATAGGTAGATGTCCCAGAGACCAACCAAGATGTGTGGATTTTTCACTCTCAGAATTCCCCAATTCTGAGTGATAAATAGGTAGGTAAGTAGATAGATGACAGATAGATAGATAGATACGGTAGATAGATAGATAGATAGATAGATAGATAGATAGATAGATAGATAGATAGATAGATAGATAGATAGATAGATAGATAGATAGATAGATAGATCTCCCCAGGACCAACCAAGATGTGTGGATTTTTAACTTTCAGAATTCCCCAACCCTGAATGATAGGTAGGTAGGTAGGTAGATAGATAGATAGATAGATGAATGGATAGAGATAGATAGATGATAGATAGATAGATAGGTAGATAGATGATAAATAGATAGATAGATAGATGAATGGATAGAGATAGATAGATGATAGATAGATAGGTAGATAGATGATAGATAGATAGATGAATGGATAGAGATAGATAGATGATAGATAGATAGGTAGATAGATGATAGATAGATAGATAGATAGATAGATGAATGGATAGAGATAGATAGATAGATAGATAGATAGATGATAGATAGATAGATAGATGATAGACAGACAGATAGATAGATAGATAGATAGATAGATCTCCCCAGGACCAACCAAGATGTGTGGATTTTTAACTCTCAGAATTCCCCAGCCCTGCGTGATAAATCGGTACCTAAATAAATAAAAAACAAACAAACTCCCCAGGACCATATCAAGGACATACCTTCTTGATAAGTCTCCTCCTCTCCTTCCTCTTCAGTTGTGGAGGGACTTGATAGGAGTGGAAAGCAAAAATATTCAATTTAAATTTAAAAATTATTAAATTACAATATTGATTTCACTATATGTAACACAATTAAAATTGTATTTTAAAAAAAGGAAGAAGAAGCTGGACTGAAAGTGACCTAAGTCCACTCTCATTATCCCAGGGAAAGTTCAGTTTACTAAGGGAATTTGGGGTCCCTGTAAAATGGCAAATGGGAAAAGGCTCCAGAATAAGCGTGGGAGAAAGGGAGCGTGCTGAGAAAGGAAAGGGAGGGAAACTAAGGTGGAACCTGAGAAAATGTCCAGCAGACCCACTGTAAGCAGACGGGAGTAACTGAGTAGGAAAACACACTCACATAGATTTTGGGGCTGTGTTCCACCGGCTGAGCTTAAACCAAAGAGCAGTAAATTGTCTATCAGTAAATTGTGTAAAAGAAAAAAGAAAAAAAGTAAGCTATTTCCCTGGAGAATGCCAGTTCCCTTATTCAGTGGAAAGAAAATGGGGGGGAAAAAAGGTGCTTTGTATTTTACCGGCATGCACTGGAGCTTTGCCTTTGGGAGAAAAAAAATATTTCACGTGCACGTTAAGTAAGAGGTAATTTTACATAATTGTGTTTTTGAGGAAGGGGAGGAGAGAGAGAAAAAAAGAGGGGGCACCCAGATTTGAACTGGGGACCTCTTGATCTGCAGTCAAATGCTCTACCACTGAGCTATACCCCCAGCTGCCTATCAGCTGCTTTCTAACAGGCTTAGTTACAGCTGTTCATTCTTTTCTCACTTCCCTTCTGGCTCTTTCCAGTAATGAACTTATTATTGCAAGGCGAAGCAACCATTTTACTTCCTGCTACGGGAATAGAGCTCACTGGTAAAGCATTTGGCAGCAGCTCATTTTTCTGAGTGTTTGGTTAGGAAGAGCAAAGAGAGAACACTGTGATGCAATAGAGGAACTGGAGGCAGGCTTGCCAGAGGGAACACATCTGCACAATGCAGTAGGCTTTGCCTTAAACCTAAGAGCAATAGCTAAATACCGGTAGCAGAAGGGCAGCCATACAAATTGAATAAAGAAATGAATACATACATATTGACACTGGAGTAGGGCAATCTCTCTTGCCCAGTCAGCATATCAGCCACTGTAGTTATTGAACACTTTCTGTGTGTGTGTGTGGGGGGGGGTTCACTCCCTGTGCCAAGATGCCCAGCTAGGTGGCAATGCCAGAATCATCTCAAAAAGCTAAGCAAGGTTGGATCTAATAATAATAATAGTAAAGTTGGAAGGGGCCTTGGAGGTCATCTAGTCCAGCCCCCTGCTCAGGCAGGAAACCCTATTTCGGACAAATGGCTGCCCAGTCTCTTCTTAAAAACTTCCAGTGTTGGAGCTTTTAACATAAGAACATAAGAAGAGCCCTGCTGAATCAGGCCGAAGCCCATCGAGTCCAGCATTCTGTGTCACACAGTGGCCCACCAATTGTACGTGGGGATCTTGAGCAGAAAGAGAAGGCAAAACCCTCCCTTTCCCTTGACCCCCAACAAATGGGACTCAAGGGAATCCTGCCTGCCTCAACCAACATAGAGGCGGCACATGGACATCCGTTTTAATAACCACCGATACACTTTGCATCCATGAATCTATCTAGCCCTGCCTTGAAGCTGTCAAGGCTGACAGCTGTCACGACCCCTTCTGGAAGTGAATTCCATAAATCAACGACCCTCTGGGTGAAGAAGTATTTCCCTTTATTTGTCCTCACTTTCTTACCTACGAGCTTTAGGGAGTGCCCCCTTGTCCTGGTATTGTGTGATAGAGAAAAGAATTTTTCTCTATCCACCTTTTCTATCCCATGCATGATTTTATACACTTCGATCAAGTCACCCCTTAAACGCCGTCTTTCAAGGCTGAAGAGACCAAGGCGTTGCAATCTGGTTTCATAAGGGAGGCGCTCCATTTCCTTGATCATTCTTGTTGCCCTTCTTTGCACCTTTTCCAGTTCCATTATATCCTTCTTGAGGTGCGGTGACCAGAACTGTACACAGTACTCCAAGTGTGGTCTCACCATCGATTTGTACAGAGGCAATACAACACTTGCTTGCTTCTGGACAATTCCTGTAACTGTTCTTCATACATTTCACGTTTTAGCCTCCGATCCCGTCGTCTGTGTTGCTCTTCTCTTGAAAGAATCGCAAATATCAGTGCTGTTGTAACTTTGAGCGGTTGCTAAATGAACTATTGTAAGCCGAGGAATACCTGTATTATATTTAGGAAACCACTCACACGAGTGGGTTAAAATAAAAGGCACTAAGAATGGCCAATAAGCATGGAATGCTGACTTTCAGGAAAGGAAAAACTGAAAAACCATCTTGGGCGAGAAGAGAGAGAGAGAAAAAAAATCTCGTCTGAGCTTTATAACCACTTGGGGTATTATGTGACGAGGTGAACATCCATCAAAAGAGCTTCTTGGAGGTCTCTTTTAATCCAGAGAGGGGGCTGCCTTCCCCCCCACCCCCACCCCCAGGCAGCCCTTCAGAAATAATGCTCTGAGATGATGAGCAGCAGGAAATGAGTTCTGTTGACAGGCATTGACCTACATCGGAGAGCTTTGCCTCCAATGGGGCAGAGCAGGGGAAGAGAGCCAAGGTGTCATGTTAAGGGCAGGAAAAACAGAGGGAGGTCAACTGTGTCAACTTCTTGTCCCAGGAAGGTGGAGATCCAGCTGAATACACACATCCCAGGCTGTCCTTCTGGGGCAGAAGAGGGAAGCCATTTGAATGGCAGGTTTGTTCCCGAGAGGGCAAACCTCCACATTGGCTCTGGGTGGGAACTGTCTGCTGTGGGGCTTTTCCACACACGTTGCAAAACATCTTTAGAAGCCTGCAGCCTCCTTTTCTGGCCTGTATTCTTCCCACACCTGGTCATGGATCTAATAACAGTTAACACCAATCAAACCCCTCTGGGGTCCCCCTTAACCTCCAGCGTAGAAAGCTGTTTGAAGGACAGCAATTTAGTTACTTTTTTTTTTTACAACTTTATTGAAGTTCAGGAAAATACAAAATACAAGAAAAGGGGGATAAAGAGAAACCAGAGGAAAAGGGGAGAAGAAGCAAAATAACAGCGTGTAGACGACAGGAAATATGAACGGTTGAAAAAAAGTAGCTTCTGACTTTCTTTGGTGCAGATACAATGTAGTTGCTTTTTTGGATAGGACTCAGTATTGTCTTCTTTTTTCCTTTAACAAATATATTTGTACACAAAAGATAAAACATATGTATCCCTGCTAAAATGAGATAAAAGCAAGGATCTTTTAAAAAAATGCTGCTGGATACCCTAAGACAGCGTTCACAGGGTTTGTGCTAAATCATGATTTGTTGGAGGAAAGCCCAGTTAGCAAGATGATTGCTACTCCTTATCATCTACTCCTGCACACAGTGATTTAAATGAGACCACCTTATTGCCCATTGCTAATTTCTGAAAGCAAATAGCAGGTCCTACCTCATCAGCCAACTGTGTTTGGATCTGACTAATAGGGGGTGATCAATATATCCCAAATTGGTGGCTAGATTGAGAATTTAGAGAACTATCCACTTCTGTATCATTGCCAAGCAGAACCAAACAAATATGGATGGGTTCTCCAGGAAGGCAGCAAAAGCTGATTTCAAGTCCAACCACTTCAAGGTCCTGGTCTTCTTAGAGTTTGTTGATATTTTAAGACTTAGATTTGACAGTCCATCAAAAGGAGGATATTTTCAAATGCAGGACTGACAGCCCTTCAAATGGAGAATTGGTTTCAACAAAGCACACGAGTCTACCGTAGTTCCTGATGATGAAAGATCTACCATATACAATACAGTAAATGTAAGCAAAGTTTTGTATTTAATCGTTGTTACATTTTTTTTTTTTGCCATAGCAGAGGTCCCCTCCCCATCATTTTGCTTGCTGTCTAGAATGCCATGGGAGGTCCTACTCTCAGCAATCCCATGGGGATTTGTCTGTCTGCCAGAAACTTATATTTCATTCTGGGGCCCCAGTGCTTTAATGAATTAACCTGCTAGAGAAACAAGCATAGGCTGGTCCCCCCCCCGCCTTCTCCCCTCTGGAAAACGAAAAGACAAAAGGAAAATGCACCACAATATTACATTTTTGTCTAGTAATTAAAATGTGTTCTACATTCATGTAAACTTTATGTCATACAATTATGTGATCAGCAACTATATTTAGCAATAGAAAAACATAGGACACAAGGCATGTACATTGCTACAAGTAGTCCAGATTTCTAAGTAATTCTCTAGTTGGGATTGCCAGCTGTAGAACACTTGTTTAAATAACCATCAGACCATTATCTAACTGAGGGACAGGATATGGAGGATAGGTATATTTCCAACCTGGTAATATCCTGGTGCTTGCAAGATTTATTCCTGTTGTCCTCTTTCCAAGCCTTTGGCATAATTCAAAACAACGTGATCATCCTCAAAAACCACTGGGTCCTCAGAATACTTAAGAATCAACACTTAGGGTCACCAGCTTTCTTTCTTGTCTTTTTCTCTTCCTTGCCTTTTGTGAATATTTTGTGCTAAATGCATGGGGGTGAACTCAAGACCTGACAAATACATTTACTTTTCCAAGGTCATGCAGGATGGCTTTGTTTTCAAAGCAAGGAAGTGAAGAATTACTTTGGGGCTTCGGAGTAGATTTTCTTTAGATAAAGGCTATCAAGAGAATACCCCAGAGTTCCCAGGCTGTTGGTTTTGACTTTATCACAGTTTAAATATTGAAATCCATCAATGAAAAGATCTGATTTCAAATGTCCCACGGAGGCCAAGTTAGATATGCATTTATATAGGTATAATTCTAATTGGCCTTTGGTTGTTAGATAAATAACAGACTCCAAGAAGTCTTGTGATGGAGAGGGGTGTGTTTGTGTGTGTGTGTGAGAGAGAGAGGGGGGGGGGAGAACTGTGTAAGCTTCCTGGCCTAAAACTTTATATATAATAGAGATGATGATGAAAATGTATTAGTATGTTCCTTTAAATTATTCAAAGTGCTTCATATTTAGATAGCTAGGGTTGTTATGACAATACTGTACAACTTGTCAACATCGCTGCCTAACTTGTGGATTAGGGCACTAAAGAGGGTGCACGTGCCTCCTTAAATGCAAACGCTTACACTGACCTTCCACACAGTTTCTTAGAGTTTGCTCCCTCTAAAAGTGTGCAGAAGATTGCTACTGTTAACGCCGCTCTCGGATGAACAGCTGGCAGTATTTTCTTTCCACCACCACGAGGCAGTGCAACTCTTAATTCTAGGAAATACGTTTGTGGCAGGTTACACTAAATCCTTTCATCAAATTGGTGGACATGTAGAAAAATTAAAGCTTTCTGGAGAAAAATATGGTGGACACTCCAAACCATACTGAAAAAGCGTATTGAATTTCTACCTCAGTTGTTCTTGTTAGGGATCATAAAAGACTGTACCACCACAGAGACGAACTTAATTTTGAACTTGATCACAGCAGCGAGACTGTTGGTGGGACAATACTGGAAGAAGCCAGAAACACCATCTATTGAAGAATGGACTTTGAAAGTCATAAATATGGCAGAAATGGCTAAAATATCTGCATATTTGAAGGATCATTCAAATGAAAGATATATGTGGGAGTGGAAACATTGGATAGACTACATACAAGAGAAACACCAATCAAAGAAAATGTATCTGGCTTATAGTTAGATCTTGATATACGGAGTGAAGAATGTTTACAAGTTTAAAATGATTGTATTAAGTTGAATAGCATTTAACTTGAATTTTTTCTTTGTTTACATGTACAAATATATATCTAATAATAAAAAATATTAATTTTTTTTTGAAAGCAAGCGATTGGCTGAGTGTGCCATTCAGCCCTTCCTTAAACAGAATACAGGTAGTCCTTATGGCCACAACTGAGCCCAACATTTCTGCGCCTAAGCGCAGAATTCTGCGTTAAGCGAATTTTGCCCCAGGTTAACGATCTTCCTTGCCACAGTGGTTAAATGCATCGCGGCAGTTGTTAAGTTAGCGACACAGTTGTTCAGTCAGTCTGGCTTCCCCGTTGACTTTGCTTGTCAGAAAGTCAACCAAAAGGGGATGACAAGCATCATACACATGTGTGAGTTGCCAAGAGTGCGGATTTTGATCACCTTGTCCCTGGGGATGCTGCAGTGGTCCTGTGAAAAATGGTCATTCGTCACCTTTTTCCTCTGCTGTTATAACTATAAATGGGCATTAAATGAACTGTTGTAAGTCGTGGACTATCTGTACAGCTCTGTTGTAAAGTAGGGTTTACAACCCATAGCTGGCGGATCCAACCGTTACCCTTCAACCAAAGATAAACACACTATATTCTGCTTTATTAGAATACTCTTAAAACAGCGGTTCTCAGCCTGTGGGTCGCGACCCCATTTGGGGTCGAACGACCGTTTCACGGGGGTCGCCAAACACCGCAGTCCGCCATTTCCCCCCCCATTTTTCCCCATTTCTCCTTGGCTGTCGCACGTGCGCGCGCCGTGCATGCACGATTCGGGCCGTCGCGCATGAACAGCGCAGGTCGGGTCGCGCCGCACATGGGCGGCACAGGTGGGGTCTCGGCCTGAAAAAGGTTGAGAACCGCTGTCTTAAAAGGTAGTGTCATAGAGGTCTTTGTTTTGTAGAGAGATCCCAGGGATCTGATTATAGAAAGTTGATCTCAAGGGCCATTGTGGATCCCTGAGAATTGGGCTACTCTATCCAAAGGACATAACTGCATGCTACTCTTTGCTTTTCATGCTTACAATCTTTTTGGACTGTTGCCTTCTGGTAGAAGATATAGAACATTTAAAACTCGGACCACCCGTTTTCTGAATAGCTTTTATCCCAGAGCTATAAGTGCACTTAATAATGAACTAAAGAGCCACCATCAGTGTACTGTTGGACAGTATTACTTGGTCCGTTGGGTGGATGCTGGGTGGTTTGGGGGTGGGGAATTGTTGTGGGTGGGAGTGTGTTTGGGGATTATGTGTGTGGGACCTGGTCTTTGGGTGTCATGTAAATTTCGTTGTATGTGTATACTGTGTATACACACACAATGACAGTAAAGTTGTTATTATTTCTTCCTTCCATGGATATCCTATACATATTGCAATGAGAAATATTTTTACAAGTGTGTAGGATGCCGTACACACTATAGACTTAGAATACAGAATACAGAATAACAGAGTTGGAATGGATCTTGGAGGTCTTCTCGTCCAACCCCTGCTCATGCAGGAGGCCCTATATGCCATTTCAGACAAATGATTGTCCAATTTCTTCTTAAAAACCTCCACTGATGGAGCACCCACACCTTTTGCAGGCAGGCCGTTCTACTGATTGATCGTTCTTGTCTCTGATAAATGAATTAATCAATCAGAACATGCCAGCAAGCTGTAATGAACTCACTGGGATTTTTTTCCCTAAGTAATTGTGTCATATATAGGATGTCTGCTCATTAAGCTTTTTTCTTGTTTATTTCTTAAAATACAATTTTAATATTGTAAAACTGCAGTGCCTGGATTGTGTATTTCGTAAAGCGCTTTGAAATGAACGATTGCCTTCAACTGGTTTGCCTTCACTCAGATTCCTATTCTCAGAAAAGGGTTACGAAACATAAAATCCCCACCCCACAGGGTTTTTTGGGACACATTTTGGAAAGTCCGTGCTTGAATAGAGTACAATAAGGATTCTTTGAAGTGGGACTTGCTGTTGTCTTAAAAAAAAAAAAATCACCTTCAATTCTGAATTGTGTAACAATTGTGCTGTGTGCATTACCACAGCTACAGAGATGGCTCTTCTTCAAGAATGTCATTAGCTAGAACTTATTTCGTTATTGCTATCTGAATCATACATATAATTGTGAGCATAGGATTTAGGAATAGTGGAACAGAAGAGAGATTTCTCTAAGGGTCCATTGTAAATCCGGTCACGCTTGTAATTGATCAGAGAGGATCACTGTGTATTCTGATTTAATTTCACTTTAAGGGGCGGGCAGCTGAGGACAAAACAAGCCAAATAAATAAATGAAAAAGATTTTTTAGGATTACTAAGAATTAGGGCTGCGCACAGTGATTTGCAAACTCTTTTGCTGTATCTCCTAAGTCATTTGGATGCGTTCCTTTCGGGACAAAAATTTCTCAGCCCCTCTCCCTACAGTGATTTCCATTAAGTATCACCATAAATAAATAAATATTTATTTATTTACCTTTGTAGGCTGCCTGGAGTCACTGACAGTAAATTGAGCGGCCTTATAATTTTTCATAAACAAACAAAACATATATTAATTAATCTTTACTTAAGTCATTAATAAATGATTGAATTAATTTTCTTTAAATAAATTAAAGAAAAGGGCCTTTCTGAGGTGACATCACCCACGTTCTGCATATTACTAGACATTTGGATTGAAAAGGTACTGAAACCAACAGAAAGAAAAGTAACTCCAATTTAAGTTAGAAACTGCATCCAGTTTTGGTCACCGCGATGTAAAAAAGATGTTGAGACTCTAGAAAGAGTACAGAGAAGAGCAACAAAGATGATCAGAGGACTGGAGGCTAAAGCATATAAGGAATGGCTGCTGGAATTGGGTATGTCTAGTTTAACGAACAGAAGGGCTAGGGGGGGATATGATAACAGTATTCCAGTATCTCAGGGGCTGCCCCAAAGAAGAGGGAGTCAAGCTATTCTCCAAAGCGCCTGAAGGCAGGACAAGAAGCAAAGGATGGAAACTCATCAAGGAGAGAAGCAACCTGGAACTAAGGAGAAACTTTCTGACAGTTAGAACAATTAACCAGTGGAACAACCTGCCTCCAGAAGCGGTGAATGCTCCAACACTGGAAGTTTTTAAGAAGAGACTGGAGAGCCATTTGTTTGAAATGGTGTAGGCTTTCCTGCCTGAGCAGGGGGTTGGACTAGATGACCTCCAAGGTCCCTTCCAACTTTATTATTATTATTATTATTATTATTATTATTATTATTATTATTATTATTATTATTATTATTATTATTATTATTATTACTGGGGAGGTTTTTGTAAAAATCACCATGATTTCAGATTTAGATGCTTTATAAAAGATAATTCCCAAAGGGTACGTTTTTCTCCCTCCATTCCAAATGCTACTCTAAGCATGGAAATGATGACAAAAGAGGGGTGAATTTTGCGAGAGTGAAGCGAGACATGCTCAGTCCTGTTTGGCGCTCTCTTGCAGTGCTCTCCACCCTCACCTTCCTTTGTTATTTTATCTTAAATAAGAATTTATGAACTTGGATGAGGACTGAAGCTTCTCCGTCTCTTTCATCACACTTTTGAAGTACAATTCTTCAGGGTGATGCAGAAATCCATTCAAATATTTCTTAAACATTAATACTATGGTAACACAGAAAAACCAAACACTAAATGAGAGAAAATTAATAGGAATACAAATAATAATTGAGCACTTGACACAATAAACTTGCAAAGAATAGTGTGAAAGTTGAAGGAAGTGGCTGATCCCGTCTTGCGAGAAAGATCCTAGAGAACAGGTAGAAAAAAATGTGCCAAAATATAGCCTTGAAGAATGCTTTCTACTTGTTTATTATTAGTTTAGATATCGCCATTATTTTGTTCCTGCTTTTCATAGAACAATAACCTTGTTGGGCTAAGAGAGACTAACCAGTCCACACCCACCCAGCTGAGGTCTGTTCAAGTTTTGAAAAATTCTAGGGTCAAAATAAATAAATAAAAGGTGAATAGGAAATAAGCTCGGGGACTGTTTGATGGTGTTAAAAGTTAAAAGTGGTTAAGCATTTGTGGGAGGAATTATAGGACTGGCTTATTTGATAAAGATTAAAATAGAAAATCAGCCATATCTGATTTCCCTTGCTGGACCTTTGCTGATAGAAAACAAATGATGAGACTTTGGATTTATCTATTAATTTATTTCAGTTGAGAGATGAGTTATAGAGTGAAAGAGTACATGTTGTATTAAGAGATGGGTAAGATATTAAGACTGCTTTTACTTGCTGGGATGAACGGTGAGGGCCAGTTGTAAGCCACTTTTTTCCAGCCGAAATGAATAATCCAAGGACTGCTTAGTAATAGAAATGCATTGGCTGTTCCCAGCTAGTAGGCTATTTGCCTTGTTTAATTTTTGGCCGACAGTCATGAAAATGGGAGTTGTATTGCAGGAGACCTGAGGCATAGCAGTTGCAGAAAAGTGGACTTTAGCTACTACGGACTAGCAGTTCCCAGCCTCTCCCTCCCTCCCTTGTCTGTTCTAAAATGAAACCCTACTTGACTTTCCCCACAGTTCAAATGCCACTGAACCTTAGCAGGAAAAAAAAACCCAAAAACCTTTGGAACTAGTTATCCTTGCTTTAAAGTCCAAATTACTGCTTAGCCTGGTATTTCTCAATACCAAGAAATCACCGAATTCTACAGTCCCTAGAAGCACAGGCTAATCAAAATCATTTAAGTTATTTTAAAAAAGGTTTTTCCTGTCCAGTCATGTCCAATTTTAGGGGACGGTGCTCCTCTCTGATTCCTGGCCAGCCTTGTCCAAAGATGCTCATGCAGTCTCAATGACTAATGACGGGGGGGGGGGAGGGAAACCAGCCATGCTGTGATGCATCTGACCACGTGGGACCTCGGCGAGTTAGCGGGCGGCTGGTTGAAGAGGGACGGTTGCCATCTCTCGGGCATGGCGTGTGTTCCCACAGGGAGGGCTCTGAGTGCCGCCTCTGGCACGCGTGCCATAGGTTTGCTACCACTGGACTAGAAGATCTCTCAGGTCCTTTCCAATGCTGTTATTCTGTTATATCCACAATATACTTTTCAAAAATGCAATCTCAGTTTCATCAGTGCCAGGGCAAAGGTTACTACTTGCTCTGTCAGTCTGATTTTTTTTAAAAAAATCAGAATATCAGTTTTGCAGTTCAGATTAATGATTACTGTCCTTTAACAGCAGCGAGAAAAAAAAAAACTCCAATTCTTCAATTAACAAGGAAACATCAGATTCCCCAGGGAAACCCAAAGTCCTTCCTTGCCTTTTTCCCCCCCACAGAAATACTTGAAACACGTCCACCCAAATCAATTTCCAACTTCCTCGTGCAAAGAGAAATTCTAGTTAACTTTGGATATGCAGCTTAAGAGAAGAAACCATTGGCTGACAAGCGTAGGGTAGGGTTGCATTGCCAGATAATTGCCCAAAGATGCTGCCAATATCTTGGAAACATTCGGAGGCACCCAGGCAAGTTTCAGCGAGCCGCTACTGGCTCTCGTCTCGCTCTTCCATCAGTCAGTAGAGATGGAGGACTATTGCAGCTTATTTGATCTTTCTGTGCAAGGCAATGGAGCCCCCTCATTTTAAAAAATAAACCAGCTCTGGGACTTGCTTTTGCTTGCCTCATCCAGCATTTGCAAAAACCGGACCTTTGCAAGTACCGTGTGCCTGGGGAAGAAAACCCCATCACCTCCACAGTGCAAGCCTCTTCCGTGCATTAATTCATTCTCACCAGCCAACCGTGCATCAAAATGAAGAGCCATGGTGGCGCAGTGGTTAGAATGCGGTATTGCAGGCTGACTCTCCCCACTGCCAGCAGTTCGAACCTGGTGAGGCTGAAGGTTGACCCAGCCTTCCATCCTTCCGAGGTCGGTAAAATGAGGACCCAGATTGTCGGGGGGGGGAAATAGAGAGTGCTGTAAAGCATTATGGAGCGATATATGAGTCTAAGTGCTATTGCGGAAAACCTCAATCTGAACTTCTGTGATGATCAACTTTGGGTGAGTCCATGTGATAGGGCATATGACCCCCCCTGGAACCTCTGATACCATGCCTCTATAGGCTAAACCCCGTTTTCAGCTGGGCTGTTGAGTGATGTCATCAAGACTCGCATGTACCCCAAATTTACGGAGTGTGTCCTGCATGTCGAGTTGCCCAGGTTTCCTTCAGTGTGGTGTCCCCACCTCTCCAAACAGAATCAGCCATGACCAAGGCTCCATTTCTGTCATTTTGTATTTTCACAAAGGGTCTTCTTGTTGTTCTTGTTGTTTTTGTGAGGGAATGCTTATTACTGTGTATTACTGCTACCTGCTCTCACTTATGGAATGACAGGTTTCCATCTATTATTGCTTTGGATGAAATCTATAATTATATAAAACCAGCAGTCCTGTTGAGGGTTGCTCTTCACGAGAGCAGATTCTGCAGAATTTAGTCTGTCTTTCTCCTTCCTTCCTTCCTTCCTTCCTTCCTTCCTTCCTTCCTTCCTTCCTTCCTTCCTTCCTTCCTTCCTTCCTTCCTCTCTCTCTCTCTCTCTCTCTCTCTCTCTCTCTCTCTTTCTTTCTTTCTTCTTTCTCTTTCTCTTTCTTCTTTCTTGCTTTCTTTCTTCTCCCTCCCTCCCTCCCTCCCTCCTCCTTTCCTTTCCTTTCCTTTCCTTTTTTCTTTTCTTTTTCTTTTGCTAAAAACAAAGGAAGAGAAAGAGAAAAGGAATGGACTGGACTGGAACAGTTCAGAAATGAGATCCAGCACAAGTAAGATGGGGTAAACCGATGGATGTTGGGAAAACATTCTGATTGCAATGATGGGTTCTGAGTTGGCCAAAACAGGAGAGATGCTGATTTCTAGGAGGTGTCGTAATGCACATGTCAGCATAGTGGGCACCTCATAAACCCAAGGTACGAAATCTACCTTGGGGAATCAATAGGACAGCCGTGAAAAATTAAACTGCCAATGCTCGTATGCCTTGAACATTCTGAGCAAGGTGCTTTGAAACAGATTTTTTAGAGCTATTGGATGGAAAATGTCAACCAACATGATTGGGTGGCAGAGCGACTATAGTTTGAAGAAAGAGGCAGGAACTGGGGGCTGTGATTTGCAGCTTCCTCTCTCATTCCAGAACCCAGAGGTCAGCCAATCAACTAAACATTAGCCGAATCAGGACAGATAAAACTACAATTTCATGCAGCCTGTCAAAAAACTATGGAATTTGCACCCACAAGACATATGATTGCCAGTAAACTGGGCAATTTTCAAAGATCACAGAAGCAGTTTCTGTCATTGGTGTCTCCATTGCTTTTTACAATTGCTAAACCATTTATTCATTTATTCAGTCATCCGTCATTCACTGAAAACGCTTCTGGGATAAACGCTATGATACGATCAGCGGTTGAGCAATGCGCTCCTTTCCGCAGCCAAAAACGGCTTCATTCCATTTCAGGAGGCACGTTTTCGCTGGTGGGAAACCTAAAGTGTGCAGAGATACAAAAGGAAAAAACCCTTCAGGATGAGCACGTTAAAGAGTATCAGCGACAAAAAAAAAAATACAATTTCATGGCTTGTCTGGGATTCTCATTTGATGTGGGAAAAAGGGAGAAAACAAGATGCTTGATGTTTTTATTTGGCTCCGAGTTACAGAATTAATTGTTCCTATGACAGGTACACGTTGATTTAACAGTGCTATAAAACTTGTGTTGTCAATTACCGAGAGAGCTTTGTAGTCTTTATCTCAGCGGTTCTCAACCTATGGGTCGCAACCCCATTTGGGGTCGAACGACTGTTTTGCAGGGGCCGCCAGACACCGCGGTCCGCCATTTTGTTTTTTTGCCCATCGTGCGCGTGCCGCGCACACGCAGATCGGCTCGTCGTGCCGCGCATGCACAGTTCAGGCCATCGCGCATGCGCGGGTGGTGCGGGTCAGGGTCGCGCCGCGCATGGCGGCGCAAGTGGGGTCTTAACCTGAAAAAGGTTGAGAACCACTGCTTTATCTTATCACAGGCTGTACTTTTTTTGCTGGCTATACATTTTGCTTGTCACAGGCTATACATCACATAAAGACTTAATGTGATTAGTTTGCATTAGCTTTAGATATTAGATGCATCCTACCCTTGTGGTTTGTGAACTAAGATTTATGCTTTAGGACAATGTATGATTGGAGCCAATTCTGGCTTAGTCAACAGTTCATGCCTTTAACAGAATATGAGAATCCAGAAGCTCAGTGGTGAAGTTGATCATGGACCACGGGAAGAGGAACATAGAAATGGAGAAGAGAATATTTTGAAAAAGAGTATAGTGTTCTGCCTGACAATGGGCCAAGTGGGTCATATTTGTATAAATAGCCTATTGTTCTCCTGGTGCCTTGGACATTACTCAGTGGGATCAATGAACTTAAAGGGCAGAACATCTACAAGATACCAAGTTGCCTATCATTGGAGGTTCTGAATTACTGGCCTTCACCCAAGGAACCTCTGTCCCTCTTGTGTTTGAAATTATGAGGCATCTTGAAGAAGTATCTTTCTGCCCACGCGGTTCTTCTAAGCCAGGGACCTGCAGGTTGCATTAAGTTCCCCAGGTCTGAAGGTCTTTCTGTGCCAAAAGAAGTGCTTCAACCTTCCCTTGTGGGTGTTAACACTTGTGTTTGGAAGGCAACCCTCAATATGTCATGTAAAGTGTGGTGTGGCTCTTGAGCCAACTGAAACTGCATGCCAAGAAACTGATAACCAACATAGAGGATGTGGCCTTCAGAACCGGAGAGGTCATATCTGGTAGAAGAACATCTGTAGATACTGCCTTCTTTTTCCATGTATCTGCGGACAACATGGAAAGGCTGCAATTGGCAGATATAAAATTCATAAGAATACAGGCAATTATTTCAGTGTTTCCTTACACTACCTACATTAACCTCCCCCAATTTGGTGCCCTCCAAAAAATGAGGACTTCAGCTCTCAGAAACCCTAAAGAGCAAGACCATGCTGGTTTCCATTCTGGGAGATGAAGTCCATTCACATCTGGCAAGCAATGGTGGGGAATGTTGTTCTGCAAGTTTAAGCTAACTTTCTTTTTTTGGTGTGTTTCCTTTGAGCCAGTCTCGACTCCTGGAGACTGCCTGGACTTGGCAATATTTTCAGACGTTGTTTGCCATTGTCTTCTTTTTTAGGGCCAAAAGAAAGGGACTGGCCCAGATTCCTCCAGCTAGGTTCTGTGTCTAAGTCTGGACTGGTTTCTAGGTCAGTGCCCTAACCACTACACCCATCTGACTCTCAGCCTACCATTACACCACATATTACTACCAATGTTTTTCTTATGTACTCATCTGTACCTCAATCTAAGTTTTGTAGGAGCTAAGATACTGTCCCTTAATTATTTAAATTATCTAATTACCAGCAGTTAGAAAGTGATCATATTTTAGAGCACCCGGAGGCTCCAACTGGCCCAGAATGCGGCCGCACGGGTAGTGACAGGAGCGTCGTGGCGCTCCCATGTAACACCGCTCCTGCGCGAGCTGCACTGGTTGCCGGTGGTCTTCCGGGTGCGGTTCAAGGTGTTAGTGACCACCTTTAAAGCGCTCCATGGCATCGGACCCGGATACTTACAGGACCGCTTACTGCTAGCAAATACCTCCCGCCGTCCGGTACGCTCCCACAGAGAGGGCCTCCTTAGGGTGCCGTCGGCCAGACAATGTCGACTGGCGACCCCCAGGGGGAGAGCCTTCTCTGTGGGAGCTCCCACGCTATGGAACGAGCTCCCCCCCGAACTCCGTACGATGATGGACTTACGCACCTTCCATCGGGAACTGAAAACTTTCCTTTTTCAACAGGCCGGCCTGGCATAGAAACTCCGGCTCCAACCGGGTGAAAATGTTTTAGGGGGATTGTGTAATTTTTAGGATTCGCACATATTGGGTTTTATATGGGATTTTATGGCCTAATTTGTTTAATTTATTTTTAATTATTTTAATTCTGTATATTTATATGTTTTTTAAATTTTAAGGCTGTACACCGCCCCGAGTCCTTCGGGAGAGGGGCGGTATAGAAATTTAATAATAAATAAATAATAAATAAATAAATGTGTAATTTACCATGGTAAAAACATAGCTTAGTGAGATACATCACTAATTTAATTCAACATCAGAGTTACTGTGGAGATTGAACCATGATCAGCCCTTCTGCCAAAGACGGAATCAAACAGCTTTTCCAGTAAGTAGCATATAATATCCTTGTGGTTAGTTCATTATACTTTGAAGGCATTTCTAGTTCAGGAAAAACCACAGTTTAATGCAATGCCTCAGCCTAATCTGGTATCTTATTGCTGCTCTCACCATTACAAATTCGATACTCAGATATTTATCCCTCACTCATTGGGGTCAAGAGATAGGAAGAATTCTTGCCCCAATGGGACAAAACAAGCACATGAAATGGGAGAAAGGGGACACATAATATAACAACAGAGCTGGAAGGGACGTTGGAGGTCATCTAGTCCAACTCCCTGCTCAAACAGAAGGCCTTACACCATTCCTGACAAATGGCTGTCCAGTCTCTTCTTAAAAAACCTCCAGTGTTGGATCACCCACAACTTTTGAAGACAAGCTGTTCTACTGATGAATTGTTCTCACTGTCAGGCCATGTCTCCTTAGTTCTAGGTTGCTTCTCTCCTTGACTAGTTTCTTGTCCTGCCTTCAGGTGTTTTGGAGAATAGGTTGACCCCTCTCCTTTGGGGCAGCCCCTTAGATATTGGAAGACTGCTATCATGTCCCCCCTCTGTCCTTTCTTTGACGTGAAAGTCGAAGGGACAGCAACTTCGTGGTGACTTTTTTATGTTCTCCACCCTGCCAGCAGGCTGCGGGACCCCTGACAGTGCTTTTCAAAGCAGCAGCTTCATCTGTGTAACCTGAGGGCTTGCAAACTGGAAAGACAAGTTGTTGAAGAGACTGTGTCAACAGAGGAACACAAAAGGTGTTCTTTACTCTGCTAAATGCAACCTCTCCCCGTTCCATGAACAGAAGGAAAGAGAAGGTTGAAGTGGAATATCTTCCCAGGGACATTTATAGCAAAATCTACAGGAAGTTGCTCAAGATGGTGTCCACATGTAAAATGGCCAATGAAACTAATGCACAGAGCTTCAGATTCGCTGTCCATATGCAGATCTGATGCTAATTATATTGGGCATTCTTTTTCCCTGCCTTGAAGCAAACATTAACAAGCCCAAAAGCTTGTAAGAATAAACCTTTGGTCCTGGTGATTGACTCAGATTGGATCCTGCCCTGGGTCCTAGGAGAAGGGCGGCATATAAATTTGATTACAAATAAATAAATAAATAAATAAATAAATAAATAAATAAATAAATAAATAAATAAATAAATAAATAAAAAATAAAAAAAAATTTATCGTGGGACAGGTATATTTTATCTTCACTCGCAAAACATTATATGTGCTTATTTCTTGTATTTCACCAAATAGTACAGTGGTCCATCTTTGATTCTGTATGGAACTTTTGCTGGCCATTTGAAGATCTGCTGTGGCTGATGAACAAGCACCCAAGGAATTCTAGAAGGTTCTGGAATGTAGGAGAATAATCTTCAGGCCTACTCGGAAGAAGACACAACTGATTTATAATTGTTGGTCTAAGCCACAAGCCAGGTGAATTATTTTCCTTTTCTTTCTTTGCTTAAAGAATAATTTCAGTGGTTTCATAAAATAATGTTAGACTCTAATGTCTCAACACACCCCCACACACCCCCACACACCCACATTTGATGATTGGTTGGCTTATTGTTTTTTGTAGTTACTGTGGTTGGTAAACCATGACCTGGCATAAATTGTGAATCCAGCCAATGGTGGCTTAATGGACAAACCCTGATTAAGTCAATGATTTATTTAGAGTGATGTGTGGAACAAGGTTTAAACAATATTGTGTAGTATTTTACTTATGTGACTATGTGGAAAATCAGACATATTGCTACTGCCCATTCTGCTGAGTGCAATCCTGGACTTGTGCTCCAAAGATTCTGCTGATGGGACCGCTAATATATAAAGAAAGACGGAGGAAATATTTTGGTAGGGTTTGGATCTAATAAACTTTTCGTTCTGCTCTGAATTCTGAATTTGTTACATAACATTTGTCCAGACACAGAGATGAAAGGCATCAAAATGCCACGCCATAAGAGGGTTGGTTTTGGCTTAGCATGTTATGTCGCACCCCTCCCGCCAACCATTGTTGCCTGTTGAGCACAACGTCGTATGTAGCAGGAGAGATTAAATTGCAGATTTTATTGGACTCATAAGAATAGAACATAAGAACATAAGAACATAAGAAGAGCCATGCTGAATCAGGCCAAAGCCCATCGAGTCCAGCATTCTGTGTCACACAGTGGCCCACCAATTGTACATGGGGATCTTGAGCAGAAAGAGAAGGCAAAACCCTCCCTTTCCCTTGACTCCCAACAAATGGCACCCAAGGGAATCCTGCCTGCCTCAACCAACATAGAGGCGGCACATGGACATCCGTTTTAATAGCCACCGATACACTTGGCATCCATGAATCTATCTAGCCCTGCCTTGAAGCTGTCAAGGCTGACAGCTGTCACGACCCCTTCAGGTAGTGAATTCCATAAATCAACGACCCTCTGGGTGAAGAAATATTTCCCTTTATTTGTCCTCACTTTCTTAGCTATGAGCTTTAGGGAGTGCCCCCTTGTCCTGGTATTGTGTGATAGAGAAAAGAATTTTCCTCTATCCACCTTTTCTATCCCATGCATGATTTTATACACTTCGATCAAGTCACCCCTTAAACGCCGTCTTTCAAGGCTGAAGAGACCAAGGCGTTGCAATCTGGTTTCATAAGGGAGGCGCTCCATTTCCTTGATCGTTCTTGTTGCCCTTCTTTGCACCTTTTCCAGTTCCATTATATCCTTCTTGAGGTGCGGTGACCAGAACTGTACACAGTACTCCAAGTGTGGTCTCACCATCGATTTGTACAGAGGCAATACAACATTGCACGAACATGTTCCACTTTGGGGGTGTTGCAAAAGAAATGAGGGCTGGTTGATCAGGAAAGATGAGCACGGACTGCACACCTCTCCTCTAGGGAGGGCACCTTTGTGAATCCTACTGGATCAGGAAGATAAAAAGGGTAGGTCTTATTTCTCGGAAAAAATGTCCTCCCTTGGGTGCTTCAGACCAACCACGCCTCCTTTATCAGACCTAATCCACAGCCTGCTTTAAGAACCAGCAACTGGCAGCCCCCCTGCCCATTTAGAAAGTAGCTGAAGATAACGTTGGCTTTAGCCTTCTAATCAGCTGAGAAGAAACTGCCATTTGGGGTGGTGGAAGCTGAAAGTCCAGCTCCACCCTGCTTGGGACAGAAATTTGAACAAAGAAGAGGAAACAGAGGCTTCCATTGAGTTGGTCGGAGATGTATTACCTAGTCAAATGTCTTGAATTACAGCTTTGCTTCTAAGAGACCTTTTGGTTGTATAATTCCATCTCTAAGTAGAATGACTACTGTATAAAAGTATATCAACTAGGGGAGGGGGGGCTTTCCCATTCCATTCTTCACCCCTAGCTGAAAATGTTGTCTTATAGCAGACAATCAGTTCCTCTAACCCAGGGGTTCTCAACCTTGGCAACTTTAAGACTTGTGGACTTCAACTCCCAGAATTCTGGGAGTTGAAGTCCACAAGTCTTAAAGTTGCCAAGGTTGAGAACCCCTGCTCTAACCTATTGTCTATCCAGACTGGCATCAGCTCTCCAAGATCTCAGACTGGCATGGATATTTCCTAGGCCAGTTACCCCACAGCTTTTATCACAGATTAACATGTGGTACCTTTAGGAAAATGCAAGGCATAAATTCTTCTGGGAGGGCCACCCTGGCTCATACGCTTCTTAATGACTCTAGCTTTTGCAGAAAAAGATGAATATTCACCGCTATTGCAAAGTTGGAATCTCCTTCATATCACCGTGCCCCAAATATAAACATTGCTCCAGCCCACTATGAGAAAAAAAATTACCCCCAGACAGGTCCAAATTCAGATCCAATATGGACCTGATCCTGATGGAAGGCACCACAATGAAGCTCCTGACCAAACTAATGTAATTTTGTAGAAATAGCATCTTATCTATTGGTTTGTTGTTTTTGGATGTACATAGATTGTATTGGGTAATATATCGCTATTGTCAAATAACCATTACATTGATTCTCTATTGGACATCCATTATAGTGGAAAATGTGAACTCTCAGCGAGTGAGGTTAACTTTAATGACAGCCAGCAAAAGCTGACCTTGTTGACCTTACTTGGGTCTCCTCCTTCCTATTATCCCAGAGTTCTATTTATTTATTATTTTATTTGTATGGCTACCTATCTCATCTAAGCAACACTTGGAGGCTCACAACAGTCCAGTTAAAAACAAGTTAAAAGCCAATATACCAGGGGTTCTCAACCTTGGCAACTTCAAGACTTGTGGACTTCAACTCTCAGAATTCTTCAAGTTGCCAAGGTTGAGAACCCCTGCAATATACAAACATACAAAACCCATCCCTGCTCAGGGTAATCATCGTGATCATTCTCCATCAGCTTAACAGCTCACATTGTAAGAGCTCCACACCTTTGCCAGGTCCCCAGGCGCAGTGGCAGAGCCATGTGTTCAGGACCTTCCTAAAGATCAGGAGAGTTGGGGCCAATCTAGATCCAGAGCGATGATGTTCCACAGGGCAGGTGCCATGGCAGGAAAGGCTCTCTTCCTGGATCCTGCCAGATGACACACTTTCATAGTTTGGACCCTTATCATGCCTCTCCTGATGGGATGGATAAGATCTAACCATCCCGGTCCTTCAGATAACTTGATCTAATGCCATATAGAGCATTATAGATCATAACCAGCACCTTGAATTGAATCCAGAAGCAGAGTAGCAACTCACAATGTACAATGGTGTACATGCACTGATTGAGCAGAAGACATCATTGCTCACGCTGCTGCATTTTGTACCAGCTGCAACTTTTGGATGCTCTTCAAGGGTATCCCCATGTCAGTCCAACAGTCCTGCAAGAGGAATTTATCCGTCCTCTTTGGGCATTGTAGTTTGATTACAACTGAAGAGCAGAATAACAGAGTTGTAAGGGACCTTGAAGGTCTTCTAGTCCAACCCCCTGCTCAGGAAGGAAACCTTATACCATTTCTGACAAATGATTGTCCAATCTCGTCTTAAAAACTTCCAATGTTGGAGCATCCACAACTTCTGGAGACAAGCTGTTCCACTGATGAATTGTTCTAACTGTCAGGAAATACCTCCTTAGTTCTAGGTTGGTTCTCTCCTTGATTAGTTTCCATCCATTGTTTCTTGTCCTGCCTTCGGCTGCTTTGGAGAATGAGATGACCCCCTCTTCTCTGGAACACCGCTATCATGTAACCCCTAGACCTTCTTTTCATTAAACTAGACATACCCAATTCCTGCAGCTGTTGTTTGTATGTTTTATCCTTCACTCCCTAATCATCTTTGTTGCTCTTCTCTGTATTCTTTCTAGAGTCTCAACATTTTTTTTTACATTATGGCAACCAAAACTAGATGCAGTATTTGAAGTGTGGTCTTACCAAGGTCAAACTCACATGGATCTGGAGATCTATGACACACGGGGATAGAGGACTTTCCACTGCTTCTTTTCATAATCTAAATCACTCTGCCCAGATTATTTGCATTTCTGAACATTTAGGTGTGTTAGGAGGAAAGGAATGCAATTATCCATATCAACTTATCTGAATCAACTTATCCGTATCATCTCACAGGAAGAAAATAGGCAACCTCTTTTAGAGTCAGCCAGCATGCTGAGAGCATGGGAATGTAAGAATTCTGTTACCTTTAGACATCTGGAAAGAATTAGGTCCCTTCTCCTGCTACATGGCATGTTCTGGTTCCCCATAGCCACTGGCCTCACACTTATATACCCCTTCAGCAATATTGCCCCAAAGTTTTGAGTCTTCATAAAGCAATGCAAGTAGACAAAGATGCAAACAAAGAATGCCAACTGAAGCACATTCACTGCACTTTTTCAGCCCCACACTGTGGTTTATTATGGGGAAATGGTTTAACCCCCACCCCCATCTTCCCACAGTGGAGAAGAAGCAGCAAAGTCAACCCTCGGATCATTTATTGAGGACGGGAGCTTGGTAATGGGGCCATGATAGGTATCCTTCCAGGAGTCGGAAAGTAGATAGAATGAAGACAGAATTGGACCAGTGTGAATCCAACAGTCCCACTTTGCATCTCCAAGGGAAGACTGAGAATCCAATCCATAGTTTATTGGATTGACTTCCCGAGGCTCATGCAAGTCTCACAACGCCACCATGACAGACAAGAGGTGCACCAAGGACTGATACAGATTGCACAGATCAGTAGAAAGACCTAAGATCTTTGCTGCCCCACCCTACTTATATAAATTCCCTCTCCAGTGAAGAGGAAGGAAGGCAGGAATCTTGACTTAGGCCAAGAATCACAGAAATATTTTACCAGGGAAAGGGTTCTGAAGGTGATGTTAGACAACTTGTGAATTACAGAGAGCCGTAGCAATTGCATGTTCTCTTGGCAAATTTACACATTTCTCTGGCATCAAATGTTGGCCTTGCTACAGATCGACTTACACTTAAGTGAGGGCACCTGGAAAGACACTGGAGCATCAAGCTTACATTGTAGGAAGAGAACCATGCAAATGTATGAGAGTAAATAATCAAAAGTCCGAGAGCACCTTTTTAAACTAATTGAAGCACCTACCAGGTGCTTTGGAGAATGGGCATCAGGGTCTTCACCAGCTCCTTTCTGCCAAATGATACCTAAAAAAAATCTAGCATAACTCTAGGTTCAGATTGAAATTAATGCCGAATTTCTAACCTCATAAAGCTTCATGGCAAAATCAGTCTGGTAAACTGGACACCTTGTGACAACTCAACAGGAACTTAAAATATATATGACACGATCCCAACGGTCATTCAACAATTAGCCATAATATATTTACAGTTTTGTTAAATAAACAAACCCCAGTCATGGGACCCCCCCAAAAAAATTAACTCTAACTACCACCAAGTTGGAATCAAACAACTAACTCGGACTCAAAACACACAAAGTAAAATGTAATTTCTTTCCTTTCCTGACAGTAAGTCAAGTTTCCACGCATAGACACGAGGAGTGGGGAAAAAGGCTTACTAACTCAGACGTTTTCAAAGACCAATACTTAGTATTGTATACCAGGTGTCATGATGATTGCTGCATAATATGTTTTTATGTTCAATGTTAATTGTTTTAATAAAAGAATTTTTATAATTAAAAAAAATGATTAATTGCCATGGTTTTCCCTTTACTTTTTACAAGATTCTTCTAAAGATCCTTTTTTATACCTCTGCAGTTTTGTCTTCCTACACACACACACACACACACACACACACACACACACACACACACACACACACACACACAGATTTGTCTTTCACTTTTGGCTATCCAAGCTACTGATTTCCAAGGAAAAAGTTATAGAGAAGTATGAAGTATTGAAAACCGACTTTTAATCTAAAACTGTGTAAATTACTTGTGAAAAACTTTATCCCCTCTCATTCGTGCATAATGTAAATGAGGACGAATCTGAACTGGGAAGATTCTTAATCTTCCGCCAGTGTTGGTATTTTAGGATCTTATTCTACTTTTCTAAGTAGTCTCTGCTTGCTCTCCTCAGCATACTTCAGAGAGCAAGCCTGGTGCGCCTATCCTTGTTTCCTACAGTCATGGTCTTCTCCATCAAAATGTCTTTGCAGGAACAAGCAAACAATGAATTAATTCTGCATGTTTTTTTTTTAAAAAATGTTAATAGCAATGGTTAATTTTCTATCATTTTGAATGCCTTTATGTAAGCTGCTTCCTCCTGTTTTAATAAAATGCACTGATGCATTATTGTAAAATAAAGTTAAATCTGTTTAAATAAAAAAAAAGAATGCACCTCGGTTTTAGCAAATAGTACATTGTGTGTATTGCATATGATACTACGCTTTGTAGTAATTGTAGAGCCAGTTTGGCATAGTAGTAAGGTGCTGGCCTAGAAATCAGGAGACTGTGAGTTGTAGTCTTGTCTTAGGCATGACAAACCGGCTGGGTGACTTCAGGCTATTCACTGTCTTGAGTTATTTATAAAAAAAAGAATAAAGGCGGGCTTAAAATGAATAAATAAATAAAATGTCACTTTAAGTCCACTTTCCTATACTTCTGTCAATCTATTTACGGAAAACATGCAGGCAGATTTTAGGTATGTTCGCTGCCTTGAGTTATTTATATAAAGAAGAATAAAGGCAGGATTAAAATAAATAAATAAAATATCACTTTAAGCCCACTTTCCTATACTTCTGTCCATCTATTTACGGAAAACATGCGGGCAGATTTATAACTGGTATTTTTCTTTCTCTCTTCATGGGAGAGGCGAAGGTTCAAAAATAAGTGTTATCTGTTTCTAACTGAATGGCAGCAGTTGAACTTAACATGAATCAAAGGCACACAAAGAACTCCATGGCCAGAACTATCCACCACAAGTCACAAAGTATAATTAAGTCCAAATTCTGTCCAGCATCTAGAAAGTCTTTTTTTAACAGTTTCTCTTCAGTGCTGTTGTTGTCATCTGTGGAATGTGGTCCTACAAGTTCCATTAAACGCCTTCTGGATATTCTCCTCATGCTTTCATTTTGCATGAAACAGAAAAAAAAGAAAAGAATCTTATGACTTATTGTTTCAATGATTAGGAAAAAAAAATACAGTAGAAAGAGGGGGGAAAAAGGAGCTTTCTTTTGTAACCAGTTTTGTAATTATACTTATCACTGGTGCAAAAGAAATCAGAAGCTACTTGTGTTTGCATTTCCTTTTCTTTCTTGTTCTGTTTGTCTCTTTTCTTTTCCTTTCTTTGTTTTATATTTATAGGTTTTGTTCGTTTTTAATCTTTTTTTTAGAAACTCTTAATAAAATTTTATATTACAATGCTGATTGTTTTAATAAAGGAATTCTCTATAAAAAAAATAAATAAAATCAATCAACACCTCCTGCAGCCATCTCGAGTCGCCACTCTGGAGATTGTGGAAGTGCTTCATTGTACGTTTTAAACTCATCGGTTGCACAACCGCAGTGCCAAAGAGCATTGGTCTAATGACATGGTAAGATGTTGCAGCAGGATGCTGATGATTCTGTCCAGACATTTCTACTTCCCTTCCTCATCTTGTCTTCCAAGCTTCCCTACGAACAGTCAACCAGCATCTGTGATTGCTAAGGTTCCTCAAATTATGGTCAGACTCGACGAGAGGTTGCCCATATTATTTTTCAATTAGGTTATGGATGGGGGTAGTGTTTTCCTGGTTTTTCAACTTATTTCCCCTAGTAGTCCTTCACTTACAATAGTTTAGTAATTGTTTGACAGTCCCTTTCTGTCCTTTACTATCTATCCTTCACTCTGAGAGGATGGAGAAGCGGCAAATCAAAAATTCTGCTCCGCAAAAGCATCCTAATTCATCTGGCACTTAACTGAAATTTATTCATTGGTGCCAATGGAGAACTTTCGAAAACTTTTCTGCTCATTTGATCTAACATCAGACTTATTTTTGTCACTTGTTGCTATTCTTGTCTTAAACCTTACTTTTTTTTTTAATTGTAAGGCATTCTGAAAGCTTTTTTTTTTTTTAATGTGGTGCTGATTGTGTAGGACTTGAGAATAAAAATCTCCAAACTCTTTTTCAGTACATTCTACTTTCTGTACCTGGTCATTGATTAAGCCCTAGTGCAGGGGGTCTGCAACCTTGACAACTTTAAGACTTGTGGACTTCAGCTCCCAGAATTCCTCAGCCAGCATAGAATTCTGGGAGCTGAAGTCCGCAAGTCTTAAAGTTGTCAAGGTTGCAGACCCCTGACCTAGTGAAACATGCCATCTTGAATGCACTTAAACATCACAAATATATCTTAGCTCCAATTTTTTCCCCTCTCATGTTCTCATGTTGTCTTTGCCTCATTCCCAGTGCATAAATGAGATAATGTTTTCATGGTTCTTAGCTGAAATGGTGCTCCTTAGGCATATACCATCCTGCATGAACATTCACGTGCATGATTGTGAACAGATGAGCAAGTAACTATGTTTTGTTCTAGCCGCAATTTTCTGGACTGTTATCTTTGTGGCTACCTGAAACAGATACATGACAAACCATCTAAAATCTTGCAGAATTCTAACGTTTGGGCTTCTCCAGTGAGGAGAAAAACACATTTTGATACATCAAAGGTGTCATTATGGATTCTGGCCTACATCGTCATATAGTTGTTCATAGGAAACAAGTAACAAAATAATTTGTAAGTAACCAATCATTAAAGGCAGCATAATTTAAACCCGACATTTTAAAAAAAATGAATAATTCTTTTACAAATCTTTTTCACTGATTATATATTTAAAAAATAATGTTTCTTACTTTGTGATTTTGTTTATAATTATGAAAATTATTAATTGTTCAGAGAACTCATAATCTGGGACCAGAAAGTAAAACAGACTTACCGCCCAGTATCAAATTCAGTTTTAGAAAATATTTAACTGCTCTACTGTCCTTTTTTTAAAAAAGGGCAGTGTATAAATTCACAAATGAATAAATAGCATAATAAAATGCAGCAACCTGAGCTATTGAACACTGAACGACAGCTGTTCAGATATGTGTTGAACTACTCCCACCTTTTCTGAGCTTCAAGGTTAAAGAGATTTGTGACACAGTACAGTTGAAGGTCATTAATATAAACTGTGTTCAGTTGAAAACTAAATATATGGCATTTGGTTAAAAGCACAAACAGATGGAGGTCTTTCTGAAGCCACACTGAAGTATCTTGCTGAGAGGAAAAAAGCTAGAATTAGTGCCAGGGGTTCTCAACCTTGGCAACTTTAAGACTTGTGGACTTCAACTCCCAGAATTCCTCAGCCAGCTGGCTGAGGAATTCTGGGAATTGAAGTCCACAAGTCTTAAAGTTGCCAAGGTTGAGAACCCCTGAATTAGACTGAAAGGGATTGGGGTTTTAATCTATATATGAGATTTAAAATAGAATGTATTTAAATGGATAGAATATGTATTTTGAATATAAGATATTGTAATGATTTGAGATAAAAAAATTGGTTTCATAAAATTTAGAAATATAAATATTGAAATGAAGTATCTTGGCTGGGTAGCAGCCATGCAGTTGTGGATTTTCAGTTTAAATTGGGTCTTGAATCATTCAGCAAGTCATGCTGAGTTGCCTCTTGGCTTAACAGCGGGTGGAGCCTGAGTTGACTTAAGTTTACTTCTTCTCTGCCAGTACACGCTGGAGAAGTGTGGACGCTGGTGAGACAGAACATGTTCTCAATCCATTTCTCCTAACTGCAATTTGCTTGCAAAAGTAAACTTTAGAATCCAGACCATTGGAACTGGTTGCCTTTCCTTACCCAATGAAAAATACCAGTAGTATGCCCTTCAGATGATTTTGACTTTCATTTAGTTCTAGTTGGCATTAACAATAGAGACAGTGGAATTTCCAAAGGCATGGTGTCTCTGAACTGGGGAAGATTTGGTATTATATACAGAAAGTGTGAAATAACAGCTGCCAGTTCTTTAGCTGGTGTTGACTTTAATTCACACGGATTTCTTCCCAAGAACTCTAATGCATCAGCTTAGCATATGTACAGATCCAAGCAGTGTAGCATTTTGTAATTGGCAGATGGACATGTTTGTCAATGCACACATTTTCTAAGTTCCAACCAAGATTGTTTGGTACGGCACCCACTGAGACCCCCACAACCTGTTTATGCCGTAGTCTATTTTTATTTGATTTGATTTTTGATTTTATATTTTGATTTTATTTGACCCATGGGGTCGCGATTGAGTCGGACACAACTTCGCAACTAACAACAACAATTTTGATTTTCTGTTCTTGATACTTTGGGACCTTTTCTAATTCTTTGTCTAGTAATCCATTAGCATTGCCACCACAATAGTCCACTAGTTCTTCTTTTCAGTCAGTTATACCTTATGCATTATGAGCTAAGACTCTTGTCAATCTATATTCAAAAATCCCACAATATTTTAACCTGCTCATTTAAAGAGAAGGTTACAATATATTCAAACTTATAACTGCCGTGAAGAACATTGGATGTGATTTCTTTATATATTTTTTCTTTTTCAACTTTATTCTTGGGGGAGGGGTTTGCTTTCCCTTTCTTTTCCCTACTTAATATTATTTTGTGTTATTTTATTTTCACGTTTCACAGTTTTAATAAACATTTATCTCTGATCTACAGCCAACCTGCAACTCAGGACCACAATGGAGACCAGAATTTCCGTTATTAAGCAAGGCGGTTGTTAAGTAAGTTGGGCCTAATTTTATGAGCTTTTTTTGCCATTGGTTGTTAAGGAAGTCACTGCAGTGGTGAAGTGAATCATGCGGTCATTAAATGAATTGGCAACCACAGGGGTAGGCAACCTTGGCTCTTTTATGACTGGTGGACTTCAACTCCCAGAATTCCTGAGCCAGCCACGCTGAGGGGAAAGGGAGAGGTTTCCAAGCTGAGCCATGCTGATTCAGGAATTCTGGGAGTTGAAGTCCACGAGTCATGAAGAGGCCAAAGTTTCCCTCATGCTGGCTCAGGAATTCTGGGAATTGAAGTCCACGAGTCATGAAGGGACCAAGGTTTCCCTCATGCTGGCTCAGGAATTCTGGGAATTGAAGTCCACGAGTCATGAAGAGGCCAAAGTTTCCCTCATGCTGGCTCAGGAATTCTGGGAATTGAAGTCCATGAGTCATGAAGAGGCCAAAGTTTCCCTCATGCTGGCTCAGGAATTCTGGGAGTTGAAGTCCACCAGTCATAAAAGAGCCAAGGTTGCCTACCCCTGGGCTACCCCCATTGACTTGACTTGCGGAAAGCTGGCTGGGAAGCTTGCAAGCGGGGATCCCATATGACCCCAGGATGTTACAGCTGTTGGAAATACATACTGGTTGCCAAGCACCTAAATTCTGATCTCATGAGGATGCTGGGTCGATTGCAAGTGCGAGGATGTGTTGCCACATTTTTCAGTGCCGTTGTAACTTTGAACGGTCACTAAATGAACAGTTGTGAGTTGAGGGCTGCCTGTATATAAAATAAAGATTTGGGAGGTTTGCTGGTGGCCCACCCATTGGCTTGCCAAGCGGACACCATAAATATGCTGACTTTAATCCCAAAAGTGTTTTTTCAAGAGGCAATTGGACTTTGTTTTTCTTTGAAGAAAACATCATCCGCTCAGAGCTGAAGAAGCTTCTTGGATAAGAAGTGAAACATCTTCAAGGAAAAACAAAGAAAGTCCAAGCTGAAAAAGCACTTTTGGGACACCATGACCTGGATGACTGAGAATCTCCACAGAAATGTTGACTTCTAGTTCCTGTCACTTTCGCCTTCCTGGGTGGTGATTAAGCTGACGGGAAAACTTGTGTTCCACAATTGTTTCGGTTGTGACTAGCTTATATTTGGAGTCAACACATCACAAATCAGTTTGTTGAATGAACCACAACTGACCAAGTTCACGTAACATGCAAAGAAAACAAAGAACAATTTGAACAACTTTTTTGTTTCAAATCCAGCAAGCCACACTGTGGTATGTAAAAAAATAAAATCAGTGTATTCCAACATGCTTTGGGGGAAGAAGATAGCCCTGGATTGTTTTCATAATTTTTATTGTTTGTCTTGTGTTAGTCTGAAATGCTGCCTTGTTGCGTGGTGAAAAGTGAAAACAGTGTAAAAATGTTGCAATAGTCAGATCACAAACAATCACAGTTAGCTTCTGTGACTTGCCAGCCACAGAGCAAAAGCTCCCCGGTTGTGGTTTGTTCAACAAACCACGATTCCATTTATTTCCTCTGCGGGCCATGTTATTTGAACATCTCCAAATTCAACCGTTCACCTTCGTTTATTCGACTCAAACGCCCTTTTCTTTTTGCAAGGCGCTTTGCAAAACAAACAAACAAAAAAGACAAAACCCCACGGTGGAAAAGCAGAATAGAGCCGAGTGGATCCCCCGGATCGAGTGGATTTGGAAATCACCCCGGGGAAAATCCAGGCCCTGGTCATTTCCACCAGGCGTTGCAAGGCCGGCCAGACTCACGCATGCCCCAACTCGCTATCCCCCCCGCCCCCCCCAACCGCGCCTCTTTCCAACTCACAACAACCACAACCACAACCACAAATCCCCCAGCTCCATTGCGTTTCCCGGACGCCAAGCCCGATGCCAGCGCGTCCCCGTCCCGACACCCGCCGCCGCCTCCTTCGGCTGGTGTTTGCGCCTCGCCGCCTTGCCAGGGAGGGAGGGTGGGAGGACAGGCAGGCAAGGAAGGCGCGGCCCTGGATCCCGCCTTAGCGGGGCAAGCTCGGCCCTTTGCCTTCCCCACGATTTGCTGGCAGGCCTGTGAGTCATCTCCGGCTCCCAGCCCCGTCGGCTGCCTGCCAGGAAGCCGCGGCGCAGAAGGAACGGCGCTTGTGCCAAAGGCGCACCGGGCGCTGCGCTTTTACGCGCCGCCATTGGCCGGCGGCTGGCGAGCGGGGAAGGCGTGTCGGGGGCGGGGGGAGCGTTACTTTCCGAAGTGAACTTTCTCCCCCCCCTTGTCTCCTCCTTCCCTCCCTCCCTCCCGCCCTCCCGCCCTCCACGGTGTCTCCCCTCCCGCAGCGGCCGCTTCTCCTTGTTTGCGCGCCGATGGCACTGAGCTGCAGCGTCGCGGGGAGGGAGAGCGGCGGTGGCGGCGGAGGAGGCTCCACCGGCGGCAGCAGCAGCAGCAGCAGCGGGCCAACGGCGGCCGCGGGGCTCCTGATGGACGGCGACAGTCCCTGCGAAGACGACTACGAGAGCCTGCCTACCAGCGCCTCCCTCTACACGCACATGACGGCTGGGGCGGTGGCCGGCATCCTGGAGCACACGGTCATGTATCCCGTGGACTCCGTCAAGGTGGGTCTTGGGGGGGGGGAGAGCCTGGGCCAGGACGGGAGAGCGACCCCTGACTCCCTGCTCTCTGCAGATCTTGCCGGACTACAAAGCCCATCTGCTTTCGGCTGGAGAAAGAGGGGACCCGCTCCTGGATAGTCTCTTTTCTTTTCTTTTCTTTTCTTTTCTTTTCTTTTCTGCCCCCCCCTTTTTTTCCTTGCACCAGTCCTGGAGTTCCCCTTTGACATTCCTACCGGTGTGTGTGTGTGTGTGTGTGTGTGTGTGTGTGTGTGTGTGCAAGAATTCAGTTTAAGCGTGGGGTTCCTGTAAAATATAACTTTTTTTAAAAAAAAAAACAACAACAACCAGGTCTGCGCAACAAGTTTTCTTTCAAATGGCAGCTAAGGATTGCGAAATTGCAGCTGGATTTGGGACAACCTGTCTTTTGTGTCGTTGCTGAGCTGCTCCAGGCTGGCTCTCTCGACCCCCCCCCCAAAAGAGATCTGCTGGGTCAGTTTTCTTGCATTTGATCCTTGTCAGCTAATCTGCTTCTGCCTTGAGTGTCCTCTCACAGCTGCCCTCTGGTTAAAAAAGGTACACAAATTGGCCCTGGGCCTTGAAGTGGTACAATAACCACATGTATTGCTAATTATGGGGTTGGAAATTGGGCTGTTTCCAGATGTGTCAGGTAACTCTGCAGCCCTTCAGCGGTTTCATCCATCAGACAGGTTTGGTGGGATGTGATGCTGGCTTTTCTCTGTCAGAGAAAGAGGGAGATTTGGCTGGTACCTAATCCCAAAGAGCCCATTATCTGGGAAGACACTTAAGAGATGCTGACTGGTTGTAGAGCAGCCCTCTGACAAGCACATGGCGTCAGCTTCAGCCTAATTAATTGGGCATTATTAATCCCTTGCATTAAGAATTAACCTGATTAGAAGGCCAGCAAAGACTCTGCTTTAATCTGCAATTGTAGTAGATTTATAAAGAGGTGGGACAATACCTAGAACACTTTGTGTAGGTGTCCCTGAGTAGCATCGATGTGTTGAACTGGGCCCCAAATCTGGAATAACTGTGTGTGATCATAGATTCCCAATAGTCCGCCTTCGCTTATTTGGAAGTGATCCCTTTTTTGGTGGCACAAATTGCTTAATCATCTTTCCTACCTTGTCATTTCTAGTAGGGCTGATCGCTGATCTCTCTCCCTCCCTCTCCCTCTCTCTCTCTCTCTCTCTCTCTCTCTCTCTCTCTCTCTCTCTCTCTCTCACACACACACACACACACACAGACACACAGACACATAATTTCTGAATAGACCATTTTACTTATCTGGCACACACACACACACACACACACACACACACAATTTCTGAATAGACCATTTTACTCATCTGGCACCAACTGTTATTTCAAAATATTGCTGGTCATTGTGAGTTGCCCTGTCCTGTTTTTTGACCCGTACACTTATGTGTGTGTGCATGCGTTTGTTTTAGGCCTTGTCAGCATAGTCTTGAGCAGGTTGACTGACTGGAGCTTATTCCCAAGGAACTGTTTATGGCTCCACACCCCATAAATGTATTTTCTTTTTGAATAAAGCACAGATGGGCTGAGAATGCAACTTCACATTTTGGGGTGTTGAATTCTCTAAACTGCTGCCCCAGCCCATCTGCGGGGCCATCAGGCTGGCGAAAGGGGATCTGATATAGTCAGATGACTTGAAGGACTCACAGCCCAAATTGGTGAAGAGAAAACCCATCCAATAAGTAACTTCACTGCTGCGCTTTGCAACCAGGCTTGAGCAAACTTGTGTAGACATCTGAATTGCTTAACTTGGCTGAAATGCCTAGCATCCAAGAGAAGGAAGCGTGTGTCTCCCTCCCCAAAAATCAATGCTTTCTTCACCTAGCTGATGTTTTTGCAACAGTGGCAGTTAAGGTGTTTACATATTTGTAACTCCTCCAGCAAAACCTGGCATGAGAAACAGTTTAGCTTCCACCACGGAATCGCCTTGCATGGATGGGCAGCAGCGTTCGTGGAGCCTGATAACACCATGGGTGTGGGTCCAGTACTACAACTTTCATTAAGAAAAAATGTGGCAATGTGCTGTTGTGTTGCATCAGCAAAGGCCTTGAGGTTTGCAGGTGGATTTCACCCGTAGCTCAGGACAGGGATGGGAACAGGAAGTCGGTGTCATTCCCCCCCCCCCTTCCCCGACTGTGCGTGGTGAGTCCAGTGGTGTGAATTTCAGTGCTGGCTTCAAGAAGGCCTTTCTTCACACCAGCTAATTCTGGAGTAGCTGTTAGAGCCAGGTTGTGTTCCTGGGTTCTCAGCCATTTGTTGTACATTAGCCACTGTGCCACAAGACATGTGCCTGAAGCAGTTGCGTCCTTCATCTAAAAAAACAGGTTACGTAGCTTGGGCGGTTGAATTCTGCATTCATAACTCTTCGCTTAGAATCCCATCTGGATTCCTCCTGCCATTGATCGGAACTTGGGAAATTTAGGACACTTTTAAAAGTATTTGGACTCTTGGGCGTCTCCTCTTAATGACATGACACCCAGAACCCCTTGGAGTTTGCTCCTAGTTAAGGGGGGGAGTACCTTCTTCCAGTAATTCTGTGCTCTGCCCCCTCTTCTCAACTAGGAAAAGCAGTTGGCCCATTGAATGTGCAGTCTTGCCCTGAAGTCAGAGTCCCTTTATCTACTTATTGCGGTGTCTCTTGTTAACAGGAACAGCCTGTTTCTCTCTTCAAGTATCAAGTGAATAGCGAAGCTTGTTCAACTGGGTAGCGAACCTGTGGACTAAGCCTGTGAACACCTTTGTGGTGAGGGGGTTTAATTGGCGCTGCTTTGCTGTTGAAATTGCTGACACCATTTCGGTCTTTTCAGGGTGACAAATTGAACAGGACGTGGGAGAGGGCTGGAATGCAACCGCAAACTTGGGGGCGTAACAGTCTGGGTACAAAAATTGCATTTGTGCACAAGCTGGACTATTGAACGGGTGTTGAGAGTCTTTCCCCCTCCCCTTCACCACTGAGAGTTTAAGATCTCATCCCCCTATGAGCTGAGTCACGCTTTGTTGGTTTGGGATCAGATGTGTTGTGTGAATCCACCTAGTTATGGCTTATTGCCAGCCTTGCAAGGTGTCCGGAGAAGAAGCACCGCCAGAAGTGCTAGTTTTAATGCTATAGTAAGTTTACATTAACAGGATCTTGTAAGTCTGAAAGCCCATTTCTCTCTCTCCCCCACCCCCGTTGTCTTTAACATCCGAGAAACTAGGGAGGGTCGTTGGGAGATGTTTGCTACATCCTCATTCCTTCTTTGGACTCTGCTGTTTCTTTTTCTTCTTTTTTTTCATTTTTAAATATTTATTATTATTATCTGTTTTTTTTTAAATTTTTATTAAAGCAATCAACATTAATCATAATAGGATACTAAAAAGCAGTCGACATAAATCATAAAATACAACAGTAAGTATTAGTCTTTGAATACGTAAACCAGGGGAAAGTTCAAGCTACCTGCTATCCAACCCAATACAATCGATTCAATTTTGTAAACATTCTTCACTCCTCACGTCAAGCCTCAACTATACGCCAGATACATTTTATTTGATTGGTGTTTCTCTTGTATATATTCTATCCACTGTTTCCAGTCTATCATATATTGTTCATTTGAACGATCCTTCAAATATGCCGATATTTTTGCCATTTCTGCCAAATTTACTTTGTCTAGTCTGTGTTTCTTCCTCTTGTCTCCCAGGGTCACATACCATTACATAAGCCAGGGGTCTTCAAACTTGGCCCTTTTATGACTTGTGGACTTCAACTCCCAGAAATCCTCAGCCAGCGTGCCTGGCTGAGGAATGCTGGGAGTTGAAGTCCACAAGTCATAAAAGGGCCAAGTTTGAAGACCCCTAACATAAAGCTATGATTCAACAACCGATGATTTCCATTATACAAAGCAGGTTGCTGCTTTAGGTGGAAGGATTTCATATTAGCTGTCAGAGGCAGGTCTAAAAACACTGAATGATGATAGTGCATGAGATTTGATGTTGGTATAACCCGGGAATTAGTTTAACTGACTTTCTGGTCCTTTGCTGAGATTTTTAAATGTTGCCCCATTTTTTTTTATTCCCTCCCAGGCCAGCCTACTTTTAACTATGACTGCTTTGAAACCTGTTAGTAGTTCTAGTTCAGAAATGTCCAACTTTTAAGATTTTGGACTTCAACTCCCAGAATGTCTCAGCATAGCCATGCTTGAAGTTGAAGTCCATAAGTTTTTAAAATTGCCAAGGTTGGATACCCCTGATCTAGATTCTTAGTACAAGATAGGCGTATTCTGCAGAACCATAGTTGGATTAACCACATTTTAGGGTCAGATGGTATGGAAAAGTAGTAAATCCAGAATGGAGAATGAAATTTTAGCTCTTGTGACTTGTACAAAAGAAAAAAAAAAGAAGAACAATGTGTAAGAGAGTCGGGATGGATGTTATTTTTGCTCTCACAATAAATCATTGTGCCAACTAATTGTAGCCAATGATGGTATATGTTTTAAAGGGGGTATTCAACACACTGTAAACAACATCTGCAAAATTAGGAAATATCCAAAATACTGATCGTGTTCCCCCCTACTAGCAAAGTTAAATGGTTTTCTTGAAAATCCAAAGAAGCATTGCCAAGGGGATCATGAAACAACATAAACCATTTTAAGCATACCCTTTAATTTTTCCAATATGGTGGATTAGGCAGGCTTAACAGATTACAGTTCTGTAAAATAGAAAACTACTTGAGGTTGGGAAAATTCTCTTTGTGTCTACTCCCATTACAAATTACAGCTGCGTACTTGCACAGGTATTTGCAAACATTTGATGTCCGTCTGAGTGGAAGTTTGGTAGGTAGGAAAAAAATTGTTAGTGGAACTGGGGCAAAAAAATATTTCTGTAACATTAACTTGAATACAGTGACTAACACACTAAATACCTTAAATTGTCAATGGGCGTGAAACATTTGCCAATTTATTTATTCTGTTCATTTTTAGAACAAATAATACTGCAAAAGCAACTATTTAACTCTTTATTGCAAAACAATCTTTGAAATTGCAACAGATAGAGAAATAGAGTGGATGGATTGTAAGCAGAAATTGGAGGGCGAGTGGATGAATTTGTATCCTTGCCGTCCTTGACTTACAACCACAATTGAGCCCAAAAGTTCCGTTTGCTAAGTGAGACAGTTGTTAAGTGAAGCTGGCTTCCCCATTGACTTTGTGTGTCAGAAGGTTGCAAAAGATGATCACATGACTCCGGGATACTGCAACCGTCATAAATACATGCCAGTTGCCAGGCCTCTGAATTCTGACCACGTGACCGTGGGGATGCTGCAACAGTTGTGTGAGAAACAGTCGTAAGTCACTTTTTCCAGTGCTGCTGTAACTTCAAACTGTTATAAGTCAAGGAGTACCTTTATCAGATAGTTTCAATGGGAAAATAAGATGGAAAACTTTTAAAACGTGCCAGCGCTGGTAACAGCCTATGAGAAGCACTGTGTGAGAATAGGGCATCTTTGAAAATTTGTTTAATAAATATACAAATAAAACATACATGGTCTGTAGTAGGAAATTGGCACTTGTGAAAATAAATGAAAATGTTTTTAGCTCAGGTTACTTTTTTTTAAAAAAATATTTGGCTTACTGATTTTTCCGCTTGCGCACTTTGTATAACAGTGCTTATCCCAAAAGGAAATACCTTGATACATTGGTAGGTCTATTTACATTTTATTGTATATGCAAATATATCTCTTGCTCACACCTAAATGAGTCTGGGCAGCTCGCAAAAGATATTTGTCTCTCTGCGCTTGTACCCCAAAATCACTTGAGAGATATTGGTATGTCTGGCTGAATACTTTCTGTGGTTGTCCTTAGTTTGGCATGTGCTTTGTTTGGTCCTCCAATGATCTAGAGATGTTCTGAAGAATAATAGCTGGTGGAAATATTTCCAGATAATTAAAATGTAGCAGGGCATGTTTGCAAGATGAGACAAGTAGAATTGGTTGGGCATACCATCAGCATGAATTGTAGAGGCATCAACCCTTTGATAGGATCGGTCAGGAAACAGACAGTGTAAGAACTACGGAACTCTGTTAATACAGGCTATATAGTAAGACAGGGGTCTTCCAACTTGGCAACTTTAAGACTTGTGGACTTCAACTCCCAGAAGTCCTCAGCCAGCCAAAGGGAGTTGACGTCCACAAGTCTTAAAGCTGCCAAGTTGGAAGACCCCTGTAGTAAGACTATGTCCCAATGGTGCTCTTTCTAAAAGGCAACTGGACCTTTTTGTCTTTTTGTTGGAAAACATTTCACTTCTCACCCAAGAACCTTCTTCAGTTCTCTTGGATGAAAAGCAAAATGTTTTCAAAGAAAAAAAAAACAAAGTCCAGTTTTGGGGGGAAAAAAAGCATCTTCGGGACAGCCATGAATTTGATGATTGAGACTCTCCCTAAACGTATAGCAAGACAATCTTGAAACCTTGTCAGAATTTCCCTTTGAATCCCTTTATTATAAGCAACAGAATCAAGGTGGGGTAGAAAAAAAAATCACAATATAGGGCAGGGGTAGGCAACCTTGGCTCTTTTATGACTCATGGACTTCAACTCCCAGAATTCTGGGAGTTGAAGTCCATGAGTCATAAAAGAGCCGAGGCTGCCTACCCCTGACATAGGGCAAGGTTATCTTGAGTTTCTTTCTCACCTGCTCTTCCTTCTTCGGTGAGATTAACATTTACTTAAAGTTCCAGCATTTCTGCTTCAAGGCTGTCTCTGTCCTCTTTACAAGATGTTAGGATTGGACCCCTGTTTCTCCAGATGCTGCTGAAGTACAAACCCCATCCACTAACATTGAGGGGTCCTGGGAAATAGTTCAGGAAATGTTTGCTCCTTACTCTGTGCCTTAGATTGGATGTTGTGGCAGGGTGAGGTCTGCAAGATGTGCGCAAATCCAGACGTCAGCACAAGAAGATGACAATTGAAAGTGGGACTCATATTTCACATTGGTTTTGCCTATGAATGTGCTTTTCTGCTTATATGTTGAATCAACTTTTCTTCTCAGTCCTCTCCTTCATCTGTAAGGGGTTGTGTCTTTTGTTTTATTAAGCTAGAGGCCCTTGATTTGAGACTGTGAACTGAGGCCTGATCTCTCCTGTTTTTGTCACGGCAACGGACCCTGCCTTTCAATTAAAATCATGAAGCTGCTTGTGTGGTTTTTAAAATCAGTTTCTGCCACAGAAGTTCTCTGTGGTTTAAGTAGGTGTAATTGGCAATTCACATTTTCTATTTTGTGATTTGTTCTAAACCAGAGGTTCCCCGACCTTTTGGGCACCAGGGACCGCTTCCGTGGAGAGAGGTTTTTCCGCAGCCCGGAGGGTGTGTGGTTTTGTGTGCTGCCACAGCCCGGTACTGGTCCACGGACTGGAGGTTGGGGACCCCTGTTCTAAACAATATGTTAACACGATATTCTGTAGGCATTCACAACACAGTATTCCATAGGCATACATTCATTGTGTATTATTCAGTTGTCAACACTGTTGACTTTAGTCTTCCTCCAATTTTTGCACACAAGACCTTCTACCTAAAACTTATTTTCTAGTTGGAATTCAGATCTTTGTGCTTTTCACTTTGACAATTGATTTGCTTATTTTGAAAAAGATAACACTATACTAAGTCAGCTTTCTCCAGTTCATTCTGGGTGAGTTGGGCACCAACTTGCATTATCCCTAGCCAGCGTGATGAAGTATTGGAGTTGAAGTGGAATTTATCTGGATAACACTTAGTGTAGGGAGGTTAGATTAATGGAATTTGCTCAGAACCAATGACAATTATGGCTCAGTGTTCTTGGAGCAATATTGTTCTCTCTAAAGAGCTTGGAAATATATATCAAGTTATTTCCCATTTTATCTTTATGGATAATCCACAAGACAGACTAGCTGTGTCTATAGGAACAGTGCTAAGCTATAATTCCATGCATTTGGTTTTGCTTTCAAAGCCCTGCCACTGTTTTTTGTAAGTCATGGTTACAACTTGGCAGTCTGAGGCAAGAAGTCAGGGGCCAGGGTAGAGTCCAACAGTACTACAAGTTTATTTCGTGTTATCTATCACAAGAATCTAAACTACTTACTGCTAATACTGTAAGTAAATTAAATTGTCTGCACAAATAGGGTTAGCATGCTACGTATCTTTCACTTGTTTGAGATGTGCTAATCTTCCAAAGGTGATGCTTAGAGGCTGGGCTTAAATGACAACTGGAATGCAACCTGGGTGAGTTTTACGTGGTTTCCTAGGTTATGTTTTAAGCAGTGCTTAATTGTATTCACTGGTTATTTAATAGACAACACTACTATGCACACAAGGGGAAATTTAGCAGTGCCGTCTCGCCTGCAGGATGCACGTGGTTTTCTGTTATATCACAAAAGCAAGGAAGTGTCCTTTGGTTTCATGCCTTGCTCGTTTTTCCAGTAAAGTTTGCTACACCATGACTTGCTAAAAAGTCTGGACACAGCAGAGTGATTCAAAGGCAACTTAAAATGCTGTGACCTTCAAGCCATTATATCAGAGCTTCTTTTCAACTGACTTCATACTTAACCTGTCCAATGCATTTAAAGTAAAGTTCCCGCTTAAAACACTCTTTCAAAAATTTCTACCTCAGGTTATTGAATTACTACCTCAGGACCTACCGTTAGGGACCATACAGGCTAAAAAATGTAACAGGTGTATAGTAGAGGCTTGAAGTGAAGAGTGAAGAATGTCTACCTATTGTTGTATGTTATGTTCTACGATGATCGCTTCTTAATATGATCTTATGCTTAGTGTTGATTGCTTTAATAATGAAGAGGCAGACTGAATTTTTACCCCAGATTATTGAATCTCTACCTCAGGATCTTTTGCTAGGGATCATAAAAGATAAAATACAACAGACATATAGTTGAGGCTGGAAGTGAGGAGTAAAGAATATTTACCAAACCAGGCGTTTACAAAGATTAATACGTAGTGTTATATGCTGTGTTCTATGATGATTGATTATTAATATGATCTTATATTTAATGTTTAACTACTACCTCAGGATCTATTGTTAGGGATCATAGAGAATAAAAAATGTAACAGGTGTATAATAGAGGAGTGAAGTGAGGAGCGAAAAATGTTTACCAAACCAGACGTTTACAAAGAATAATACGTAGTGTTGTATACCAGAGGCTATGATGTTTGATGCATACAAAGATTTTATGTACAATGCTGAATGTTTTAATAAAGGAATTTTTATATTAAAAAAAAGTAGGACGTTTCAAGCTTATACAGTAGAGTTGCTTTGTATAAATTATTAGCATTATTACTTTGGTGAAAGCAAGGTGCTTTACTGCAGAAAAAGAACTGGTGATATAAATATTGATTGCAGTGTTTGAAATCTCCTAGTGAAAGATGGTTGGGAACGCTAAATTCTATATAATAAATGTTTTTAGGTATTTGCTAAGATTAAAGTCGTGATAATCCATACTATGAATCAGGAAATGCCTGCAGCAGATCTCTATTTTTCTGTAAACCTGTTAAGCCAGGTCTCTTCCTGCATTGAGAGAACAATTCTGGCATATATTACATCACAGTAATATAATATGTGCCAGGTAATCATCAACCTGGCACATATTGGTATATTGTTAAGAAGTTAACTTATGATAATGATGGAAAGTGATGTTTCCTCTTGCAGGATAAAAGCAGTCTTAGCCTTCCAACCACAATCGATCCCAAAATGTATGTTGTCAAGTGAGAAATTGGTTAAGTGAGTTTTGTCCCATTTTACGACCTTGCAGATGGACAGCGATTAACATTTATATGTTACTTTTATGTATGTAAGGGTGTAGGTCTACTATACTGTTGTGCATACGGTAGTATGTTTTAAACGTGTGTTATGTATGTGTACACTTGGAGAGCCAGCAACTAAATTTCATTTTTAATGTGTGCCATTGTGCCCACAGGAAAAAATGACAGTAAAGATTGTTGTTGTTGTTGTTAGTTGCAAAGTCATGTCTGACCCATCGTCTTTCTGTCTTTCTGTCCTCTACCATCTTCCGGAGTCCATTGAAGCTCACGCTTACTGCTTCAGTGACTCCATCCAGCCACCTCCTTCTCTGTCGTCCCCTTCTTCTCTTGCCCTCAATCTTTCCCAGCATTAGGCTCTTCTCCAGTGAGTCCTTCCTTCTCATTAGGTGGCCAAAGGACTTGAGTTTCAGCATCAGGATCTGGCCTTCTAAAGAGCAGTCTGGGTTGATCTCCTCCAGGACTGACCAGTTCGATCGCCGTGCAGTCCAATCTAATACTCTGCAAACCATTGACTAACCTTATTATGAAACAGATTTGAACTGCACAGCTTGGTTTGAAACCTCTCAAGGTTATTGAGAGATCTCCCCATGCTTCAGCGTCCAGCATGAGCAATCAAAGTGGGCTATTCTGTCTCATCTCTGGAGTTGCCTTCTCTCTCCCCCCACCCTTTCTGAAAATAAATGAACTGTAAGAGGAAAAATTCCCAAGTTGCATCAGAAACCTGTCTTGGCAGCCGCCGTCTTCCGGATAAAAAGGCTGCTGGCTGTGGAATTCTGGGAGTTGAAGTCCACATGCCTTAAAAGTGTCAAGGTTGAGAAACACTGCTTTAAAAGCACTTCAGCGAAGAAGGTCATTTATTGGAGGCCACAACAGCTGTAACCAAGGGTGTTGTTGTGCAACTGGAATACCTAGAATGGAATTTAACTTCTAGTGCCTTTGTGTCTGTCTCTGTCATTTGGTAGGAGGGATTTCCCTCCCTCCACCTTGAAATCACTTTTTTGGGGGAAATCCAACCTGGTTGCACTTTCAACAGAATAACAGAGTTGGAAGGACTTTGGAGGTCTTCTAGTCCAGCCCCCTGCTCAGACAGGAAACCCTATACCATTTCAGACAAATGGTTGTCCAGTCTCTTCTTAAAAACGTCCAGTGTTGGAGCACCCACAACTTCTGGAGGCAAGTCATTCCACTGATTAATTGTCCTAAGTGTTGGGAAATTCCTGCTTCGTTCTAGGTTGCTTCTCTCCTTGATTAGTTTCCATCCATTGCTTTTTGTCCTGCCTTCAGGCGCTTTGGAGAGTTGGTTGAAACCCCCCCCATCTTTGTGGCAACCCCTTAGATATTGGAACACTGCTATCACGTTACCCCTAGTCCTTCTTTTCATCAGACTGGACCAGGGGTCTTCAAACCTGGCCCTTTTATGACTAGTGGACTTCAACTCCCGGAATTCCTCAGCCAGCGCTGAGGAATTCCGGGAGTTGAAGTCCACAAGTTATAAAAGGGCCAGGTTTGAAGACTCCTGGACTAGACATACCCACTTCCTGCAACCATTGTTGATATGTTTTAGCTTCCAGTCCCCTAATCATTTTTGTTGTTCTTCTCTGCACTCTTTTTAGAGTCTCAACATCTCAAATTGAATCTTCCCCCCCCCGTCCCTTTGATGATTATGCGTACATGTCTCCATTCTACCACATTGTTAAGGTCCACAAATATAGCCAGGAAAGAACGAAAAATGCAGACCAGCAGCCACACCATCTAGATGTGCGCCAATCCCCAAAAAGCATAATTTAGCAGATGGAGCAAAGCGGGTGGGGGCAGATTGGTTTCATTTCATTAAGAAAAACATTCCTTTTTTAATTGCACGAGTTGCCAGCAACTTGCACAATTTGTGGTGACTGTGTGTGTCTCTGTGTGTGAATGAGTGATCCAGAATTGCTGAGTATGTGCCCTGACTAATGTTTTCTGGCAAGCCTCTTAGGAATGATTATGGGCAGTTCCCATCACTGTTTGCAGGGGGGGGGGATTGGGACTAGGAATTTAAAAGCAAATTACTCCGCATTCCTTGTTGATTTTGCATTTTTGCATCTGCTGGGCCTGGGGTTGTTTTGCTTCCCTAATTAGATTTCCTATCCGTGAGAGTTTAATAATGTCCTTCTCTCCTTTGCATTGTAGCAGGAGTGGAGATGTGCTCAGCATCTCATGTCTTGGCTGTCGAGAAGATGGCAAAGCCCGTAATAAAACAAAATAGTGATTAAAATCCAGACAAGTATGAAGTCAAGTGGCACAGGAGTCCCCAACTGGCTCTTTATTTAGAAGATCAAAAAAAAAAAAAAAGCCAACGAAAGAAGAGATAAGGGGTGAATAGTCTCTGTTGCAGCTGACCTCCCACAGTGCTGGGGATATCAGCAGAAGAGTTGCGTTGCCAATTTTTCCAAAGTGGAAAGAGACTTTCAGAGGCAAACTGCTTCCACTTTGCACGATAAAATTGTTGCAAAATTGCACAGCCAGATTCGAGCCAGTTTGCTAAATGTATCTATTTATTTGTATCCAGCCTTTATCATTTTTACAAATAACATAAGGTGGGGAACATATCAACACATCTTCCTTCTCCCATTGTCCCCGCAAGAACCCTGTGAGATGGGTTGGGCTGAGGGAGAGGCACTGGCCCAAAGTCACCCAGCTGATTTTCATGGTTAAGGTGGAACTAGAACTCATGGTCTCCTGGTTTGTAGGCCAGCACCTTATCCACTAGACCAGGGGTAGGCCACCTTGGCTCTTTTATGACTCGTGGACTTCAACTCCCAGAATTCCTGAGCCAGCCATGCTGAGGGGAAAGGGAGAGGTTTCCAAGCTGAGCCATGTTGGCTCAGGAATTCTGGGAGTTGAAGTCCACGAGTCATGAAGGGGCCAAAGTTTCCCTCATGCTGGCTCAGGAATTCTGGGAGTTGAAGTCCACGAGTCACGAAGGGGCCAAAGTTTCCCTCATGCTGGCTCAGGAATTCTGGGAGTTGAAGTCCATGAGTCACGAAGGGGCCAAAGTTTCCCTCATGCTGGCTCAGGAATTCTGGGAGTTGAAGTCCACGAGTCACGAAGGGGCCAAAGTTTCCCTCATGCTGGCTCAGGAATTCTGGGAGTTGAAGTCCAGGAGTCATAAAAGAGCCAAGGTTGAGGACCCCTGCACTAGTCCAAAGTGGCTCTCAAGTCATTTCCTGTGATTTTATATCACCCAACAGAAACAACTTAGCTATGGAATTAGAATCCCTGTCTGGTTTTCTGATGACATGGCAAAAGGCCCAAACATTGGGAAGGAGGCTGACATTTCAAAGACCTCTGCTTTTTAATTTTTTCATGTATTTTTAATGTTGTCATCCTCAGTGCTACCTAAATAGTTATGAACAGGCATCATAGAGGGAGTGGAGATGTTACCAGAATCACTATTCTTTTCACCAACTGGAGTCCCTCTATCGTTAAAATAAAATGCTCATTTTGTTTAAAAGAAGGACATTTATACGACTATGGGCATTTTCCCTGGAGTCTACAGCACACTGCTGTTGAATCAGAACACTGACCTATCACAACAATCTTGCTAGAGTTGCTATTTAAGATACGTTTTAAAGAATAAATTTAACGTTTCAGTGACTTTCTCCATGTCCCATTTAGTCTGTTACAAAATCCCATCTAAGGCAAGCATCGCTTCAGTTAAGAATCACTATTTTATAAGTCAGAATACAGACTGTTGGCTTGTTACTCCAGAGTTTGAAATATTGGCTTAAATGTACAAATTGGAAGATGTGCCTCAGTTTAAAAGTTTTGTGCGGGTAGTGTGTGAAATTGTTTCCTATAATGCAACTGTCTTGCATTATAAAACATCCCTTGTTTTCATTTTGAAGCAGCGATGTCAGGAGTAAAGCACATGTCTTGTATTTGAAATGGCCAGAATCATTTTAGAAGAGTTTTTAAGCTCAAAATGAACGTTGTAGAGTCCATTTATGAAATACGAGTCCATTTATGAAATATGAGTCCATTTATGAAATAAATGATGATGAGAGTTGGCATATAATAATTTTGCAAAAGAAACATGTTTTTGACGCAGATGGAACTTCAGTTGCATAAGGAGACATTCCAGTTGAATTTTTTCTAGAACTCATCACTGCTTTGAGTCATTTTTGAACTTGTCTAATGTACCGATCTTTTGATAACGTAAAATAAATCCTTGGCCCCTAGAATTTATTGTCATGTTATCTGAACCCAGATACAAAATGCAGAGTAGCTGTTCTGAATATAAGGGCTTTCACTCCAGATATGCTCAGTCAGGAGCTTCTTGCATAAGGAGCTTATAGAGCGAATGTGTGCTAGAACTAGACGTGCAAGCAATTCATTGGCTCAAGAATAGGGAGTGTGATGTTCATGGAGATTCCCAGAGGATTTGCCATTTCTTTTTAGCAACGGTGAACAAATCGATGGATGTCTAGATATTGCTACTCTATACAGCTTTCCATAACTAGAGTCAGTTTGGTCTAGAAAGCCAATCTGGTCTAATGGCTAAGGCACGAGGCTAGAGACTGGGAGACTGGGAGTTCTAGTCCTGCTTTAGGTGTGAAAGCTAGATGGGTGACTTTGGGCCAGTCACCGGGAGACAGTGAGTTCTAGTCCTGCCTTAGGCATGAAAGCCAGCTGGATGGTTTGGAACAAATCACCAGGCGACAATGAATTCTAGCCCCACCTTAGACATGAGAGCCGGCTGGGTGACTTTGGGCCAATCACCAGGAGACGGTAAGTTCTAGTCCTGCTTTAGGCACGAAAGCTGACTGGTTGACTTTGGACCAGTCATCCATTCTCAGCCCAATTCAGCTCACGGGGTTGTTGCTGTGGGAAGGTGTGTGTTGCATATGTTCACTGCCTTGAGCTACTCGTAAAAATAATAAAGCAGGATACAGAACAAACTTATTAAGCAACATGGCCACTGGGCTGTTTACTTCAGCCATATCTGGAAGGATTTTCACAGGAACCAAGAATTCTGGGTCTTCTCCAAACCAGACAAAACCATACCCACCACAGAAAAGACTGTAGCTTCTGACTAGCTTGTGCAAAGGAGAACAAAATCCAGTTCTTGGTTTGTAAATAGTGATCAACAGTATTTATAGTCCGTGTGGAATTCTTCGCTTTTTATTATATGTTCTTGCCATGTATTATAACCAAATCAAGCAGGCGTGATCTAATGAGATGATTATTCAGATTTTTTGTGTGACACCCAAATGAAACAACTCCTTTCCACTGAGAACAATTTTCTTGAAAGCAAAGCAACTCTGAATTCTGCCTGCTCCCCAAATAGGTGCAAACATATTGTAAACACTGTCAAGAATTCTATGCAGCATTGAAATTCCTACTTAGGAGGGTGACTTCCAACTGAAACCCATCTTGGAGATTTCCCCTCTACCCACAATTATGCGAGTGACATACTTGTTGATGTGGGTGTATGTGTATGCATGTGAGCCTTCTGGAAATCATATCCGCCCCAAAAGGCCAGGACTGTGATAAGCATTGTGTTCAAACCCATTAATTAAAATTAATTGCCTGTGAAATAAGATGCCTGGTGTATAAAATGAATTGAACTCTCATCTGCATTTAATAACTATTCTCTTGTTCTTAAGCAAACCATCTGCATGTGCAGAATGACATCGCACTGGCATAAACACACACCCACACCCATTTCTCTGTCCTGTAAAGTTACAAGGAAGGAAGGGAAGGTGATGGGAAGAGAAGGGGAAGAAGAAGAAGAAAAAGGACAAGTGACCTGTTCAGGCTTCACAGAAGAGAGCTACTGCCCCTTTCACCCCTTTTTATGCAAAAAGCTTATCGGTAAGGCTTTAAAACACACATAGACCCACAGAGATGCTAGAGGATCAGATACTGCATTGCTAACGTGCAGAGTTTTAAAATGTCAGTAGAGGGGTTTGTAGATAACTTCTTGGCTGTAGAACTTATCATCACTGGACAGATGCAGAACAGACAACAACAACAACCCAGGGTGTTATATGAAATGATTGGGTTTTCCTGTCCCATCCTCGATTTGAGAAGTGGATTCCTGGGGCTTACGGCCTACATTCTTTGTTGTGTTTCCTCCAAACCAATTCATTAGCTAACAACGCCACACAAAGGCAGCTTCATTTCCAGGGGCAGCTTGTTGCAAGGATGAAAAGGAAAAAAAGATCTATCAGGAGTGTTTTTCTGAAATATTTGAGCATCACGCCCTATTTAGTCACAAGGACGTTTACGTAAAATAAGTTCTTGGTTTGTTTACACTGTTAGGAAAATTACTGTGACTGAAGAGAGATTTAAAGTTCAACTATGATCAAGAACTCATAACACCCTTCCTTCCTTCCTTCCTTCCTTCCTTCCTTCCTTCCTGTTGTGGACCTATGCACACACAATACTACTACCAAGAATACACTTCTCCAGCATCTTCTTTTCTTTTATTGCAAGGCATATATTTCAATCGGGAACAAAGGATGAGAAGAGAGATTTAAAAGAAAAAGAGCAAAGAGGGTGGGGGACTCACATCCTGAGGTCTTTCAATCTGTTGATTGATCACTGCCATAATTTTCAACTTTGCTTAAAGCCATGCTTGCTTTGAATTTTGAGATCACGTTTTTTAAATACATTTGGTGAGCTTTGGGTGGCAACTACTGATGAGGTTGACCTTGCTGTAATGTAGTCTCCTCCTCCTCCTCCTCCTCCTCCTCCTCCTCCTCCTCCTCCTCCTCCTCCTCCTCCAACCCCACTTCCTTCTAGCACTGATGATGTTACCTAGTTGGGTAATGAAACGTCTGCAAGAAAACAAGCAAGCTCCAAGAGCACCAAGTACCCTACAGTCCACCACCTCCTCCTCCTCCTCCTCCTCTCCTCTCTACTCCCACTCCACTCAAAAGTTATCCCAGTTTGCATGTAGAAGTTAAACGGAGATAGATATCAGTTGGATTTTGAAAGCCACCATTTGAAAGTTCTTGGGTTGAGATTCTAGCTCAGACATGATTTTGACCAGTTAGGACAATTGGTTAGGCTGTGCAAGAAGAATAGGACGCATACTTGGATTATATATGAGACATTACATTAATGACATACTTCCGTAGTTTAAACAGCAAACATCTTCAGTTCCTCTTTCTTTTAGCTTTACTAACCCATCTCTGCCATCCAATAATACCAAGTCATGACCTCCTTCATATGATTAGGAAACTCCTGCTGGGCATGCATATGTTTCAGCTTGTCCCCAAATCGTTAGGACCAGAAATTAAGGAAGTAAGGGTTTCTTTTAAGTGGGTCTGTTGAGATATTTATGGGGTTGCTCATCTTTTATTAGAATAAATTATAGAGACAACATATAAAAACCAGACTGAATACTGCCCTTGACGCGGTTCTTTAATTTGCTTTACATTAATGATTTAAAACTGTCATTATCTTTCACTCAATTGTAGGTCTGTGCCTACACAAACACACAGGCACAAGCTTATTTTAAATGGGATTTGCCAAAGTCAAGAATTTTGGCAGCTGGCAAATGGGTATTTATTCGCTATAATTCCTCCGCTGCGTTTTCTGAGGATTTAGAGCTGACAAAATGCTTTTGGGGATTAGATTTGCATGTTGTTTAGGCTTTTCAAGTAAATGGTTATGTTGAAGTGGGATTTGCTAGACTTGGGTAAATGAGAAGCCTGGGACTTAGGCCTTGCTGTTTCTCTCAGCAAAGTATTATGAGATAAGAGGAATAATTCTTCTTTTCTTGAGAAGAACTGCTCTGAGCGTGCATGAACTGACAACCGCTCCATCCACAGAGAAGCTGAAGGAATTCCACCAGAGAGAGAAGCAACCTAGAACTAAGGAGAAACCTCCTGACATTTAGAACAATTCACCAGTGGAACAACCTGCCTCCAGAAGTGGTGAATGCTCCAACACTGGAAATTTTAAAGAAGAGACTGGACAGCCATCTGTCCGAAATGGTATAGGGTTTCCTGCCTGAGCAGGGGGTTGGACTACATGACCTCCAAGGTCCCTTCCAACTTTATCATCATCATCATTATTATTATTACAAGGGTAAGAGTAGAAGTCAGAAACTTGGAACTAGCAAAGAAGCTATGTCTTTCTCCCAAAAGTGCTTTTTCAAGAGGCAACAGGACTTTCTTATTTTTTTCCTTGAAAACGTTTCACGTCTCATCCAAGAAGCTTCTTCAGTGTGAAGAAAGCCCCTTTGGGACAGCCTTGTTTAAGAATCTCCATAGACATCTGTTTCTTTCTTGTGTCCTGGATGTTTACAAATCTCCATAGACATCTGTTTCTTTCTTGTGTTTTGCCTACGAACTATGATACCCAGGAAAATGGGATGTCTTGGTTATGGCCTATGGCCCAAGAGTTAGGTTGGATTCTTCTGTTAACGCCTGCGGAAGAGAAGACATTCAGAGCTGTACATTTTCAGACATGTGTAACGAGCAGAGAAGCAGTGCCTTTTTCACAGAATTACAATCATCCTGCATTAGTCAGGTTGATAGGCTGTTGGGACATGTCTAGTCAGACACCTGGAGTTTTGCAGTCATTCAGCTTGGATTTAAATCATGCCAGTCATTCGTCCTGCACTCCTTTGGAACCAGCAGGAGGTGAAGAAAGGACTGTCTTAAATCTGTTATCGGTGGAATGGCTTGTTTCCAGAAGTTGTGGGTTCTCCATCACTGGAGGTTGTCAAGAAGGGACTGGGCAGTCATTTGTCTGGAATAGTGTGCTGGTGTAGGGTCCCCTGTTTGAGCAGAGGATTAGATTAAAAGACCTTTAAGGTCCCCTGCCAGCCCTATTATTCAATTTTCTATGTTCTAAATCATTAACTGCTTAACTACTAACTTAAATTCTTTTTTTTTTTGAACTGTGACCCTCTGGCAGACAGTACAGGACAATAAAAACAAAGACAACTAGGCTGCAAAAAAGTTTTTAATCCCAGAGTTGTAATCATATTAAATACCACAGCATAGTGCAACATTGAAGCACAATATTAGGGGCAGCGCAGTGGTGAATAGAATGTGAAGGATGTGTGTGTTTATAGTGTATGTTCTTATTTGTGGTTTTTACTTGTGTGTAGAGTGCACTGTGGAGTTGTGAGTTACACAATGACAATAAAGATTATTCTTTACTCTACTCTACTCTACTCTACTTTACTCTACTCTACTCTACTCTACTCTACTCTACTCTACTCTACTCTACTCTACTCTACTCTACTCTACTCTACTCTACTCTACTCTACTCTACCTAATTCCATTCCATTCATTTTCAATAATTCTATTCTATTCTAGTCTATTCTAGTCTATTCTAGTCTATTCTATTCTAGTCCAGTCCAGTCCAGTCCAGTCCAGTCCAGTCCAGTCACCAGTGGCTATCTAACAGAGCTTCTCATGTTAGAAGTTTGCATTAGAGATATTACAACTTCTGGCCACTATATATTAGCTTAAGATGGGTATCCATTGCTGAGATCTGTGCCCAAAGCATGTATAATGTTCCTTCTCTGGCATTTCCAGTGAAGTTGACACACATTGATTGCAAAAGGCCTTGCAACCACTTCACTGGAGAGGGCAGGCCTGTAGCGCCCTCTTCTGGTATCTTCCAAAAGTATGTGCTTAAATGCTTGGCTTTTTAGAGGCATTCCACACACATTCCATTGCATTGTGGGAAATAATCACATTCCCTATATTTAATTCATGATTTTTTTTCAAAAAAAAAATATATTGTGCTTAACTGCAAATTTGTTTAAATAACATTTAGGTTCATCTGGATCCACATTTTTTCCTTTGCCCTATCGACTTTTTCTATGCCGGCATAGGTAGTAGTCCTCGTCTTATGACCACAACTGAACCCAAAGTGAGACATTTGTTAAGTGAGATTTGCCCCATTTTACTGCCACTGCTGTTAAGTCAATCGCTGCAGCTGTTGTGTTAGGGACACGGTTATTAAATGAATCTGCCCTCCCCGTTGACTTTGTTTGCCATAAGGTCGCAAAAGGGGATCACGTGATGCCCCTCCCCCGGACACCGCAACCGTCATAAGTACGGGTCAGTTGCCAAGCATCTGAATTTGGATCATGTGACCATGAAGATGCTGCAACGGTCGTAAGGGTGAAAAATGGTCCTTGGTCGCTTTTTCCCAGTGCTGTGGTAACTTCGAACAATTGCTAAACCAAACGTTGTAAGTTGAGAACTACTTGTACATTTCCAACTGTGCAGGTTAGCAACAACACACTTCAGGGCTAATTCTGGCCTTTTGAAAAATATTGCTTGCTTCCTTTTGACGTTCCTCACTCAAGGAAGAAGCCAGACAGAAGGTAGAGGAAGCACCCTCCCTCCCTCCCTCCCTCTTTTGGATTTGATTATGTCCTCAATCGTTTTAGATGTCTGTGGAGACATCTTGAACTTGTGGTTATCCTAAATGGGCCTTCATCAAATCCAGAAAAATTCCCAGCAAGAGCTCCTCCATTACAGACGAAGAAGAGAACAATGAATGTAGCAACATTGTCCTTCCATACGTTGTAGGAATATCTGAAAAGCTCAGGAGGATTTTCAACCAACACAGCGTACATGTACACTTTAAACCAGAGGTCTTCAAACTTGGCCCTTTTATGACTTGTGGACTTCAACTCCCAGAATTCCTCAGCCAGCTTGTCTGGCTGAGGAATTCTGGGAGTTGAAGTCCACAAGTCATAAAAGGGCCAAGTTTGAAGACCCCTGCTTTAAACCCAAGAACACACTAAGGCAGAAGCGTGTCCACTCCAAGGATAAAACACCCAGACACAAACTGGGTGTCTTGTCTAGGTCACTGAATGAATTGTTGTGAATTGAGCCTGTTCCAAGTCTAGGTATGCCCCTCCCCCCCAAAGTTGTGTCTCTCCCTCCCCCCCCCAAGCAGCCCTAGAGCCTCTCTCTTCTCCTTTACATCATCCCTCTTCTTTTTTCTTCTTGTAGACTCGGATGCAGAGTTTGCAACCTGACCCCAAAGCCCAGTACCGAAGCGTCTTTGAGGCCTTGAGGAAGATTGTCCGCACGGAAGGCATCTGGCGGCCGCTGCGAGGGATTAACGTCACCGTCCTTGGAGCCGGCCCGGCCCATGCGTTGTATTTTGCCTGCTACGAAAAAATGAAACGCACTTTAAGTGACATTATCCAACATGGAAACAACAGCCACCTGGCCAACGGTATATTGACATAACCCAATGGGTGTGCCATCTTGGTGCTTTGACTCAACCTGCGTACTTTTTCATGTGGTCTGACATCTTCAGCATGCAATTTCTGCTTCTGGAGAGACAAAAACAAGACGCTTGGAAGACTTCCATGTTTGGCCACCTAGGCGTTCTTGCTACCTTCAACCTCTTGTCTATTTTCTACAGGCAACTGCTCATTTTTAGAGGCACGCATGTATGAAGAATCCCGAAGATACGTAGTGCTCCAGTTCCTCTAAAAGTTAGATGTTAAAGTGTTTTGATCCTAAATACCTCTGATGGGGTCTCTCTGGGAAGGAGTTGGCTAACCTGGGCAGCTTTCTAGGAAGATTAGATTTTGGGTTTGGCTTCTCTCCAGAAAGTCTATTTTATCACTGCTAAAACTTACCAAATTTGGCTGTGCGGTACAGAATGTAAAGTTACAAGCCAGCTGGATCGCTCCAATTGCCATCTCTAGTCCGACATTTTTATTTCCCATAAAAACCAGCCAGCTGTCTCTAAAAATTTACTGATCTTTCTCTCCAGCATATGACACTCAGAGGCATACTGGTTCTTTAACTGGAATTTTCTGCTTTTTAGGATCTACATTGAATGCTTATGTGCTTGATAGCAAATTATGTGCCAGAACAAATTCTATAGTCTCTTAATCAGCAGTTCACAGATTTGCATCTAATTGCATTTCTATTATTCTCCAGTGAAGATGGATAGCTTTTCACTGATTTTTTTTGTTTGTTTTATTTAGAACTTCTTGGCGCTGAAAGAAAGAACCTGTATGTTGCTAATATTTAAATGTATGCCTCTAAATTCTAGGTAGACATTGAGATCGAAAATGGTGCACCTGCCTTGATATACAAGAGATAACAGATTTGTAACCCCCTTAAATATGCAGTTAAAGAGATCATTGAGCCGTGATGGCATAGTGATTAGAATGCAATATTGCAGGCTAACTCTGCCCACAGTTCGATTTTGACAGGCTCATGGTTAACATAACCGTCCATCCTTCTGTGGTCAGTAAAATAAAGACCCAGGTTGTTGGGGGCAACATGCTAACACCGTAAATGGCTGCAAAGCATGACAGAGCGGTGTGTAAAGCCTGAATGCTATTCCTGTTGCTAAATGGTGGCAATTTCTAAGAAACATGGGCATATTTGGACTGTGTGGCTCATCTAAAACTAGATTTGTAATGCAAACCTTCAAAGCTAATGATGAAAATTAGATTTGCATTCCAGCTTGGCCTTTTTAATTTCCTACAAGGGTTGACGTAAAATGTGGCTGACCCAATGGGCTGCATTAATTGCCCCAGTTGCAATTAATCCTGTTTTGAAGTGTATAAAATCATGCATGGGATAGAAAAGGTGGATAGAGAAAAATTCTTTTCTCTATCACACAATACCAGGACACGGGGGCACTCCCTAAAGCTTATAGCTAAGAAAGTGAGGACAAATAAAGGGAAATACTTCTTCACCCAGAGGGTCGTTGATTTATGGAATTCACTTCCAGAAGGGGTCGTGACAGCTGTCAGCCTTGATAGCTTCAAGGCAGGGTTAGACAGATTCATGGATGCCAAGTGTATCGGTGGTTATTAAAACGGATGTCCATGTGCCGCCTCTATGTTGGTTGAGGCAGGCAGGATTCCCTTGAGTACCATTTGTTGGGGGTCAAGGGAAAGGGAGGGTTTTGCCTTCTCTTTCTGCTCAAGATCCCCATGTACAATTGGTGGGCCACTGTGTGGCACAGAATGCTGGACTCGATGGGCTTTGGCCTGATTCAGCATGGCTCTTATGTTCTTATGATTGTCTCACCAAATTATGATAGTAAGCTTATTCTCCTTCAAAAGTAAGCTGTAAAATAGGAGGGTTAAGGCTTAACACGCTTCTATAGAAGTGGAGGGAGAAAACAATCTAGCCACAATTCTCTCTCAGCTCTCTTGGGCTGGCATTGCCCAGTGCTTTGCAAACTCTGGAGCTCAAAAACCTCTGAAATCTGACTTTCCTGATGGGAGAAAGTGTTTCCCCTTCTCTGTTGTAAGGGGGGAGTTGGGAGATCTATTCACAATTTATTCACAATGGCTAGACTTAGGTAATGTTGATCCCATTGTGAGGTTTGGTCTTGCATTTTTTTTTCTGCCGATATCTGCAGTCAGATTCTATCAGTACAACGTTGGCGCATTCATTGCTTTACATTGTTGGAATGTGGTTTTCGATTTAGAGCAGGGGTTCTCAACCTTGGCAACTTTAAGACTTGTGGACTTCAACTCCCAGAATTCCTCAGCCAGCTTTGCTGGCTGAGGAATTCTGGGAGTTGAAGTCCACAAGTCTTAAAGTTGCCAAGGTTGAGAACCCCTGATTTAGAGTGATACTAGTGGAAGCAAGCCACATGGAAAAGGGCCTTAGAGTTTGGTTTTTAGTATCATCTCAGCCTGAGATAGTACCAAGGGGAAAAAAAATCAAGTTATTTGTACTGACTCGCCAGAGTTCCTCCTGACCTAACATGGTTTTGTGCAGTTGCTACCCTATTCCTTCCTCTTTTGGGATCCCACTTCCTTCATCTTTTGTGAAATAAAAAGAATCCAGCTAGTCCTAGAAGGCTTACACAGCGTTCAGCTCTATGTGTTAGAAAGTCTCAGGTTTGGCAGGGCTGACAAACACATTTGGAATTTCGAGAAAATGTTGACGGTCCTCTCACAAGATAATTTCTGGGCGGGACTTGCTCATTCCCAAAATGGTTGGCAAGAAGGACATAAGCAATTACAACTACGTGGGTAGTTGACATTTTATTTCAATAATCATTTAAGTATTTTTCATATATATATATATATATAGGGTGTTTGTTAGATTGAGGGGAAAAAAGGATATAGTATATCTCTTCCCTGTCCTTGAAGAAGAAACAATTGCCCTATGGATCCTTGAGATAAACACATAAAATAGTTTCCATTAATTAAGATTAAGTTAGCATTTGTTAATTATTTCTCAGTGCATTAATCTACAGCAGAGATGTCCAACCTTGGTAACTTTAAGACTCTGTTTGGTTTGACCAGCATGGGAGTTGAAGTCCACAGATCCTATAGTAGACAAGATTGGACACCCTTGATCTACAGTAATAACTTAGAGAATCTTACTTCCAGTATGGTTTTGCTGTCATTATTAAGGCAATTCTGAATGTTCTCTGCAACCGTAAAGGAAATATTTTGTCACCTGTTATGACTGATATTGAGTTCAAATGGTTATATTTCTGGTTATATATAGCAAAGTTTTTTTTAGTTAACTTGTGCCCTTTGAATAACTTGCTGAGTGCTGCTTTCATGGATGCTAGAGTTGGTGAGGTTAGGGAAAAAAAAAATAACGCCAGCTAATATTCTTCCTTTCCATCACAATGAACGTTCTTATTTAATGGTAACTTTTGAAGGAGTTCTGATTGGCTGCCAGCCATAAACGTACCTCCTGGTTGTATATTTCTAGTGTCTGTAAATCTGGGCAACATTTTCTTTTTTTAAAACAATTAGAAACAACGTCTTTCATTCTTCCCAGCTATGCTGTTGGTAAGTTCATGGAAAATTAGTAATTGTGGAGGTTTTCATTTGGTACCTTCAGATTTTTTTTTAAAAAAAATTGTTTCACAGCTGTTAAACACAACTTATATTTTGTATGTGACTCTTAGTATATGTACATCTGTGATGTTCTTTTGCAAATGATCTGCAACACATTAGGTTGGTTTCCAAGAGGCCTAATGAGTCTGGAGGCTGATGTGTTGAGTGCTACCTATTAAGAGTCTGCCGTTTTGTGCGCAGAACCAAAGATGGTTTGTCAAAACTTGCTTTGTGAAAGGGGCCTGTCTTCGTTTCTTCTTTTGCAGGTATGGCTGGAAGTATGGCTACTCTTCTTCATGATGGTGTCATGAATCCAGCAGAAGGTAAATGCTGTTTGGGGCAAGTGGTCCAGTGAGGCTGAGAGAAGGGGAGGATCATTAAAAATAAACCCGATTTATGCTTTATATTATATGCTCTTCAAGGTTCCATATCGGATGTCGGAAGATTCTGAGAGAGACAGACTTGTCTCTTAACATCATTGTAGGGTTATAAGAAGTGTATAGCAAAAGATTCTAGAGATTTCTGGTATAGTGGAGTCCTTGATAATCTCCAACCTTGATTGTTTTCTTGCAGACGTTTCATTACTCAACTAGGTAAGATCAGCAGATGAGGTTGATGAGGTTGTCTACCACAGTTGGGTAATGAAACCTCTGCAAGCAAAGCTCAGAGAGCACCAAGGACCCCACAGTCCAACCCTGGGCTACAAATATTGTCTTCTAGTGGTAGCTCTGATCTAATTATGAAGAGAACATTTAAGCCAAAGTTTCTCCTCGTCCTTTCCAAGATCAACTCTTTGCTCAATGAAAGGAGGCCTATAAATGTCCTGGCAATATGGCAGTGGGAGAAACATCCCTGCTAATCAGGATGCGGCCCTAAAAAGAGACAATATTCTCTCTCTTGCTTGGAAAGGATTTGAATTGGTGCGGCACGATTTGGTGAGCGATAAATCTCTTGGCTACAACTTAACTTTCCTGCCCTGCTCCCATTTCCCCTTCATGAGTGGGTATCTTCCACTCAAGTGTGAGACCTTGATCTAACTTGGATTTCTTTTATTGTTTTGTTGTCTCTGTGTCGTTCCTTCGCTCTGCTTTCCTTTTCTGTCCGGGAACACGTCGAATGTCTGATCTCCTGATTGCCAGTGGTGAAGCAGCGCATGCAGATGTACAATTCTCCGCACAAGACAGTCATGGATTGCATCAGGACAGTGCATCGGACTGAAGGCCTGGGTGCCTTTTACCGTAGCTACACCACCCAGCTCACCATGAACATCCCTTTCCAGGCCATCCATTTTATCACCTATGAGTTCACACAAGAGCAACTCAACCCCCAGCGACAATACAACCCTTGCTCGCACATCATTTCGGGGGCCGTGGCGGGAGCAGTGGCGGCCGCTGCTACCACCCCCTTGGACGTTTGCAAGACCTTGCTCAACACTCAGGAGAACATGGTGTTGAGTTCCGTGAATATTAGCGGGCATCTCTCTGGTCTGGCCAATGCCTTTAGAACGGTCTATCAACTGGGAGGGATCCCCGGGTACTTTAAGGGAGTCCAAGCACGTGTGATCTACCAGATGCCTTCAACTGCCATCGCCTGGTCCGTCTATGAATTTTTCAAGTATATCCTTACCAAACGCCAGTTAAAGAAAGGAGCTCCGTGTTGACGGATCACCCCTAGCAACTGCAGACAAAATATCTGAGGAAGCTGTTGGCCTCTCTCTGTCTGTGTAAACTTCACCAGGTTCTTGATGGCCGTTTGTAAAGAGAGCTGGTGGATCCCTGACTGGATTATATATCTCTCTGTGTGTGCGTGTGTGTTTTGTGTGTGCGCGCACACCAAAGTGTGTCTTTTGGAGAGGAGGTGGTTCTCTACCCTTTCTTCTCCTGCTTTTGCTAAACCAAAGTGTTTATTCTTCTAGACGTGTATTTATAGTTTTCTAGGACGATAAGTGTGATAAGATTTGTACAAGTTTGTACTTATTTTTTCACGGGAATGCCTAACCTGGGGAGGGTTGCTGGGTGGTGGTGGGGGGAGACGGATACTTGTGCTTTGGGCAGCTTTTCCAAAAAGCCGATGCCTTTAAACCAGGGGCCTCCAACCTTAGCAACTTTACAGACTTGTGGACTTCAACTCCCAGAATTCTGGGAGTTGAAGTCCACAAGTCGTAAAGTTGCAAAGATTGGAGACTCCTGCTTTAAACCGAACAGAGTTCTACATAGAGACATTATGTGATGGATAAAATAGATGGATAATGTTTATCCTTTATTTTTCTATTTTTTTTAAGGAAAAAAAAATCGTGCCAGGGTGACTGCTTTGTGAATTTTTAAAGGGCTTTACTTTTTTTGTTGTTGTTCCATTGCTAAGAAGCGTATTTTCCCTCCTAAACTAGAATAGCGTCAGACACATCTGGTCTGACCTTACGCAGGCTGTTAATGGTTTTATTTTCCTTCCAACATACTTGAAGGCATTTCAGAACCAGGGGTGTCTGTGTGTGGTGGGGGGCAGTGGGTCAAAATATTCAGATTATGGCTCTTATGATCAAAGACCAGCTTTTTTGGGGAGGTGTGTGATGCTGAAATACAAAAAAAAAAAAGCTTGGTTTTGTTTGTGTGGCCACAGCTATAGATGTCACTTTGACTTTTGTCTCTCTCTCTCTCACACACACACACACAAACACAAAACTCCCTCCAGATGTTCTTGTTTCAGACTCTGGCAATCCCAAGGATTTATGTTACGTCTTTTCCTTCTTAAGCATGTTTGAACTGCTTCTGATAATAAGCATTCAAACACCTTTCCTGTGGTCACGCTTTAGCAGGTGTTTAAACTTCTGAAGGTACTCCAATGAATTGCATCTCATGTTTGGATTATCATTGTGGTCTTTAATTTATTTCTCCTTCTCACCAAAGCTCTGCTTCTCTTTGGCCTCTCTTCTCTCTGGCCCTAAGCCAGACGTAATATTATGACACACAAGTATATTGCACTCACATGTAAATGAACACTCAACAAGCATGCTCAGGAATTGGGGCATCAGGTTTACATTTTCTGCAATAAAACTTGCCCTGAGTTGCTTCTCTAAAAATACTGACAGAGGAAGGCAGGCACTCACTGGCGTTCCATTTTGGCACTGAAAACCCTTAGCGAAGTTAAGAAATCTTTTCTTTTAAGAAAAAGAAAAACGAGAGTGACATATTGCATCTGTGAGCGTTGTTTTTCAGGTACTTAATCTATTAAAATGAAGATGCATAGAGTCATTTTAGCACTTGGGACAAATTTGGGTGTGCCACTGTAAAAAGGGTACGGAGTCCTAAATGAATGTTTTTTTCCCCTCCTTATCTAAAGAGTATTGTGTGGAAACAGAGATTGCAACTGGACATTATGTCCTCAGTTTACTTACTAGCTAATATTCTAAGGCAATGATTTTTACAAATAACCTGGCCTTGCAGACGCCATGCATTTAATGGGAATGCTGTCCAGGCTTATTCTAGGATGAGTCGCTAATCTCCTTTTGTGTATTGGGCAGAAACTTAGTTTTAAAGCTTTAATTATAAATGTTGACTACTTAGATCAGGATGCTTTCACAGAGTGTAGTTTCCCAGCCCTGGTGGAAATGAAACAAAACTATAGCTCAAGAAGTATTCCCTTGGTGACTTCAGGAAATACTATTGTTTGTACTAAACGTTGTAAAGATTGACAGCAATATTTTCCAACTGGGCTTTCCCCCTTCCCCCCAATGGTGTGAGGGTTGCAATGGACAATTCCCAGCCAGCCTTGGGAGGAAAAAAAAAATCTGAAGGTGCATGCCTTCATAACTTCATAAAGCTACGTTTTGTTCCAAATAGAGAATTTACAATGCCAAAACATTGTTTGTAAGTCATTACATCATATTTTCAGGCGTTGAAAGGTTAAAAAAAAATCATATGGACCAGGTTTAAATCGGTGTTTTTCACAATTTGGCAATTGTAAGATGAGGGGACCAATTTCCAGAAGTCCACAGAAACACTGGGTTTAAAAGTACACCATACTTCAGAATCGAGTTCCAGTTTGTTCAAGAAAAACAAAAGTAGGTTGAATTGCTGGCTGATTGTTCTGAAGGCTATAGTACATGTGACTATAGCAAACCTGTTGTCATGTGTATGACTAATGAAACACTTCAAAGAACTTTTCAGGCATGGTTTAACCTAAAAAAGCCTTTATTAGTGTAGAGGCGTGTCAGCACGGCATGATGGATGCCAAGATCTGAATTTCCCTTCCCTTTGCACATAACATTCCAGGCATTTCCCCTCCCCTATTTTGGGGTCATGATTCACATCTTCCAATTAACCTGGAGGGCAAAGATTCACTTCCGTTCCTTTTCCCGGGCTTTCCTTACTAATCTCCTCCCTTTTCTCTGTCATCTGAATTAACTCTAAAAATACCAGACAGTTCTGCATATTTTGTCAAAGCAAGAATATTCAATATTAGCAGCGTTGACACCGGTGTTGTTAAATAGAGCTGTTCTTCAACTGGGTCAAATTGAAAATAACTTTAAAACGCAAAAGAATCATGGAGAGATGGCCTTCTGGAACAATTCCTTTTCTCCCCTCCTTGCTGCTTTGCTTTTGGGGTCTCAGAAATACTCCCCAAGTAATATACTCACCAAGATTCTTACATGGAGTTCCCATCCTAAAAGTGGGCTGGATTGAAGGAGAACATACATGGTGGTATGTAAAGGCAGTGAATATGAGTTAGCGCTAGAAGGAATAGGAGATAGTTCAATTGCTCTCCATCTGGGTGACCCATTGTTATCATCTAAATCGGGGGTAGGTAACCTCGGCTTTTTTATGACTCATGGACTTCAACTCCCAGACTCAGGAATTCTGGGAGTTGAACTCCATGAGTCATAAAAGAGCCGAGGTTGCCTACCCCTGGTCTAAATATTTCTCATCGTTGACTACTTTATGGGGACAGAACTCGGATTTAGCCCAGTTTGACTTGTTCAGAATTGCAGCCTGTTAGCTTTTCTCTTTAGTAAAGAGGAACTAATTTGGAATCAATGTCTTGAATGAATTCCCCGAATTTTTTTAAAAAATATATACTTATAAGTTAAATCAGAATGTGCAAGAGTCACCCTGAAGTATGTTGGAATTGAAGTATTTGCAGGGAAAATTCCCAATGGGTGACAATATCTGAATTCTGGTACATAACTGAACACACAACCTAGGTAGTCCTTGATGTACCACAGTTCTTTTAGTGACCGTTCAAAATTACAATGGCACTGAAAAAATTGACTTACGAGCTTTTTTCACAATTAACGACCTTTGCAGCATCCCATGATCATGTGACCAAAATCCAGAGGCTTGGCACCTGGTTCATATTTATGGCAGTTGCGGTGTTCCCCCGGGGGTCCTGCTGTCCCCTTTTGCCACCTTATAATAATAATAAAGTTGGAAGGGACCTTGGAGGTCATCAAGTCCAACCCCCTGCTCAGGCAGATAACCCTACACCATTTCGGACAAATGGCTGTCCAGTCTCTTCTTAAAAACTTCCAGCATTCACCGCTTCTGGAGGCAGGTAGTTCCACTGGTTAATTGTTCTCACTGTCAGGAAGTTTCTCCTTAGTTCTAGGTTGCTTCTCTCCTTGATTAGTTTCCACCCGTTGCTTCTGACAAGCAAAGTCAACAGGAGAAGCAGATTCACTTAACAACTGTGTTACTAGCTTAACAACTGCAGTGATTCATTTAAAAACTGGCTAGAAAGGTCGTAAAATGTGACAAGACTCAAGTTAACAAACCTCTCACTTAACAGAATCTTTGGGCTCAATTGTGTCTATAAGGCTCTTATAGACACAATTGACTCTTCTTATGTTCTTATGACTATCTGTCATTCTTCAAATGCCTTGGCATTCTGAATCATCCTTTTCTGCTGAGTTGAGCCCCATTGTGGGCTGGGTTAGAATTCTCTACTAATTCTACTAAGTAGTAGAATTCTCTACTACTACTAGCTCCAACCAAAGGCCTTGAAAAAAGGGAAGGAAGATTCTGCCAATGTGGAAGTACCAGTCCTGCTGCTTTGTATGCCACGGACGCACGTTTTTTAAAGTGATTTTTTTTTTCAAAGCTGACATTTACCGTTTGAAAATTGCCTTCTTACAAATGTACCAATGTAGACTTTTACAAGGAATATTTGTATGTGTATATACAATCATGCTTGTGGGCGTGCGCACACACAAACACACGCACACCTATACCCAGCAGAAGAAAATATGTTTTGAAAGGCTGCTACAGTTAAAACACTGGGCTGATTAAAGTAATAAAAATAATGTGTTTGATTTATTACCAAGATCGGGTTTTTTTTCTCCCCAAAAGCTGATTTATTGGCTGCTAAAATGCTCATTGAATAAAAATGTTTCTTGGGGCCATTATTGTAGTGGGTCTAGGTTTTCCTTTCTCCATGATGGTACTTGCATATATTTCTCTGTTTAATTTTCCAGAACCAGAAACAGGACCTTTGAGAACGACTGAACGTACTTAGAGAATAAGGAAGATGACTTTGACAGAGCTAGACAATGGAGCCTGGATATCTATCCTCTTATTCTCTCATGTCTTTACTAAGGTTTAGTTCTCAGGTGGCATCGGTAGGTTAGAAAAAGACAGGAAACACATTTTCCCTTTGACTGGGCTGAGCATTTCATATTTTATGGTAAGGATGGGGGATTTTAACAGTTTTTGAGGCTCACCGTTTGTAGATAAGCCATGACCCAGTCTAACAAGGCCTGGAGGAGCATCTTAAGATGTTCCATTGTCTTGTCTCCTGACCTTTTGGAAGGTCTCCAGAAGCTTCAAAAGTTGGCTTGTTTTGCATATTGCACCATGATCACAACATTGGGTATGCTCTATCTTAGAACTGCAAGAGGTCGTGTCTTCACAGAGGAGGCTCCAAAAATGGCAAAAGAGAGAGAGTGTGTGTGTGTGTGTAGTTGAGTCAGATTGTCAGTCTCATTGAAGGAACAGTAACGGTCAAGATTCCAATCGGAAATAATATTTGTGGCTAAGGGTTAAACCCTGGAGTTCTCAAGTGTTCTCTGAACTTGGTTGCTGGCTTGTGAATGTTTCATTACCCAGCTAGATAACATGATGATGATGATGTTACCTTGTTGAATAATAATGTTCCTAGTTGGTAATGTAACCAAGAACTCCACTCTAGATCATTCTATCACTAAGTATTGGAATCTCACAATGTTTACTTGTGAGGAATCTGCCCTATCCTGCAAGATCTTAACTTTCTGGTGTCAAAAGAACCATGGTGGTGATGGCATTCTCGTTCTTTTAACATACTGTGGGGCAATAGGAGTTGAACCTGGGTTAATAAACCTGTTTCTTAACTGCAGAGGGAAATTCATTCATTCATTCAGCTCTTCAGTTTCTGTACTACCAAACAGTGCAGAACTTTAGGTGGTTGACTCATACAGGTAATAAAACATACACAGTAGGAATAAGGCAAACTACGCACAATAAAAATAAATTTCAAAGTTAAGTAGCAGACCCCGGTAGAAGATGCGTTAGCCATGCATTCATCCTAGAAGAATCTAGTCCAGCCAGCCAGCCATGCTTGGACGCCCCAGATCTACTCAATTTGCAAATTGCTCTGCTGATGAAAACTGATTTCTCTGCTTATTTTTAGATTGAATCAAGATGGGGGGGGGCACGCTGCCTGATTTCAACTGTGAGGTTATTTCAAAGGGCTGGCATTGTCACCAAAAAGCATGTTCCTATTTTGGCTCCTTTATTTTATTTATTTTTTGCGATTTCTATACCGCCCCTCTCCCAAAGGACTCGGGGCGGTGTACAGCCAATTATTAAAAAACATCAATATACAAAAAATAAAATGATTAAGAATAGATTAAACATTTAGGCCCTAAATCCTTTTAAAACCCAATACATTATCTTAAAAAGCTCAATCCCCTAAAACACTTATAAACTTGTTGGTACCGGAGCTCCTATCCCAGGCCGGCCTGTCGAAAAAAGTATGTTTTCAGTACTCGACGGAAGGTACGTAAATCCGTCATCGTACGGAGTTCGGGGGGGGGAGCTCATTCCAAAGCATTGGAGCTCCCACAGAGAAGGCTCTCCCCCTGGGGGTTGCCAGCCGACATTGTCTGGCCGGCGGCACCCTGAGGAGACCCTCTCTGTGGGAGCGTACTGGACGGCGAGAGGTATTTGCTGGCAGAAGGTGGTCCTGTAAGTATCCGGGTCCGATGCCATGGAGCGCTTTAAAGGTGGTCACTAACACCTTGAAACGCACCCGGAAGGACACCGGCAACCAGTGCAGCTCGTGCAGGAGCGATGTTACATGGGAGCGCCATGACGCTCCCGTCACTACCCGTGCGGCCGCATTCTGGGCCAGCTGAAGCCTCCGGGTGCACCTCAAGGGGAGCCCCATGTAGAGAGCATTACAGTAGTCCAGCCTGGAAGTGACGAAGGCATGAGTAACTGTGTAGCGAGTCCCGGTCTAGGAAGGGACACAACTGGCGCACCAGGCGAGCCTGATAGAACATCCTCCCGGCCACGGCCGTCAGATGATCCTCTAAAGACAGCCGTGAATCTGTCACAACAGTTATGATCAGAAAGATCATTTTGCATGTCAGCATTTGCCAAGCTATATAGGTTGTCATTGCTCAAAACTACCATTTTATTTAATTAAAAAAATTCAGAATAAAAATAATACAAATGGAAAGGGAAAGTAAAGTAATTTTTTTTAATGAAAAAATTCTTTTATTAAAACAATCAGCATTGAACATAAAATCATAGTATGCATCAATCATCATAGCACCTGATATACATCACTAAGTATTAATCTTTATAATCGTCTGGTTTGGTAAACATTTTTCACTCCGCACATCAAGCCTCAACTAAACACCTGTTACAATTTATTTGCTTGGTGTTTCTCTTTTCTATAGTCTATCCACAGTTCCTAGTCTATCACATATTATTCATCTCAGTATTAGTACAATCTTTTATGATCCCTAACCAATAATCCTGAGGTAGAAATTCAGTATCCTGAGGTAATAAGCTGTCTTCATAAGACCCGAAAATACAGCTCTTGTATATGGTCTATCTACATTCATACAATCAGCATTGAACATAAAATCATAGTATGCATCAATCATCATAGCACCTGATATACATCACTAAGTATTAATCTTTATAAACGTCTGGTTTGGTAAACATTTTTCGCTCCTCACAACTAGACGCCTGTTACAATTTATTTGATTGGTGTTTTTCTTTTCTATAGTCTATCCACAGTTCCTAGTCTATCACATATTATTCATCTCAGTATTAGTACAATCTTTTATGGTCCCTAACCAAAAATCCTGAGGTAAAAGTTTAATAACCTGAGGTAAATCTTGTATATGGTTTATCTACTATATCTAGTCTATCACATATTGTTCATTCACGCTTCTGAATTAACTTCGTCTCAGTAATAGTGCAATCTTTTATAGTCCCTAACCAAATAAAAATAACAACCACATGACAAATTAGCAACGGTGGTGCATTGGAAGATCTGCTAGAAATACCATTTTCCTGCAAGCAAGTATTGGTGGGACCATAAAATAGAGAAAGTCATAGAAAATGAAGACGCTAAATTGCTCTGGGATTTTAGAGTTCAACAGATGGGCACCTGCCACGTAATATCCCAGACTTAACAATCGTCGATAAGACGAAATTTTTAACTCTGCATTTGACATAAATAAAGCAGGATAAAAGAGAAAGAACTGGAGAAGAAAATAAATTGTAAAGACCTGCAAATATAAACTGTGGTAAAAGAAAGCAAAGATGATCCCAACGGTGACTCTGGTGCCATCCCAAAACAGCTGGAGTATCTCTTCAACAGAACTGTCAATGACGAATTCACCATCAGTCAATTGCAAAAGCAGTTTTACTCTGAGGAGCTTAATACCTTTAACACCATCAAGCATCAACTTTCACTTGTCCAAGGTCCTTGGGAAGGACTTGATAGGTAGACAAAAATGCCAAATCTAGTCTAAACATCTGGCTGACTGTCAAACCATAATAAGTAAGAATAAAAAAGAGAAAGACGCAAAACAGTGGCTTCCGATCTTCACACCAGTTATAAATGCATGCATATTTTATCTTTATAGTGGCTGCTTTTCTATGTTCTGTCCTTTCTAACTATCAAACTCATAAATGACAAGTTCTTTTTTTTCTGTTTTCACCAAAAGCTTCATAAAGGGTTTTCAGTCAATCACAAATCTAGTTATTGTCTTTTCTCTACACAGACAAGTCAATTTTACCACCTCTGCAAATGCTGTCATCTTCACCAACCATTTCTCCATTGTGGGTATTTCGGAGTTTTTCATCTTTGTGCATTCAATAATTGCACGGTGGTTATCACATACAAAACCAAACCTTCCATAATCTTTTCTAATTCTCTATCCACTAGTCCCGATGAGAAAAAGTCTGGTTTTTAAAACCCACAATTCTGAATTATGTCCAGAAGCTTATTTCTGCACAGGTGAAATGAAAACAGACAGCCAGTGAGTAAATGGACCACTGCATTTTGTACAATTGCAGCTTCTGTGTGACCTTCAGAGGCAGCTCCGTATGGAATGGTGTGGATGGGTCAGGAATGGATGCAAGAAGGACAAGACACAGAATCTGGCAATGAATACAGGTAGTCACTGGAATGGAATGGAATGGAATGGAATGGAATAGAATAGAATAGAATAGAATAGAATAGAATAGAATAGAATAGAATAAGGAATAGAATAGAATAGAATAGAATAAGGAATAGAATAGAAAAGAATAGAATAGAATAAGGAATAGAATAAGGAATAGAATAGAATAGAATAAGGAATAGAATAAGGAATAGAATAAGGAATAGAATAGAATAGAATAGAATAGAATAGAATAGAATAGAATAAGGAATAGAATAGAATAGAATAGAA